>JBBPQR010000275.1:0-13586 GCA_038092615.1 Boletus sphaerocystis | reverse complement strand
TAACCAGAGACGACCTTGGCGCATACGTTCGGACAAACGAAACGAAGTGATCACTGCCGCAACGATGGGCAGGGCCGCATTGATAACTTTAGATTCGTCAGTCCCAGCAGAATCCCAAAAAAAACTATCGAGATATCTACCCTCAGTTTGTTGGATTGTTGGTCCACTGGAGGATGACATGGCAACTTCTGGGCGATGTAGAGGGTGGAGTGAGTGCAATCTCCGCAATACGTCTCGTGAACTTCTAAAATAACCTCTTGCTTTTTGTAGGATACTTGGGTAAGCCAATTTCATCAACTCGATTCGGGCGCATCGATGGCGGTCCAATTGTATCATCACTTCTCGGGCGGTGCGCACTTCGAGAATGTACATTTCTGTAATTCAGCCACCTCTCTCCCGATTATAGGCTGATGGAACCATGGATGTCGGCAATCCTGTAGAAACCGGAACTTGGGAGGGGAGGTTACTTGCCAAGAGTAACGATTATGCGTTAGGGCTACTTGGCCCACAGGGCGAAGAGAAAGACGTGGGCAAGGGATTAGGAAGTATGTAGTAGTGAAAGGGTTGGGTGAAGAGCAGAAGGCTCCCCCAGTTCCGAAACTGAACCCGAACCTGTCAGGGCAGAGCGCGCTGTGTGAGCGGCGAAACAGCTGCGTTCAAGCCGACAGGTGCCGAGTGATGCCATCAGCGTATCTTGTACACAGCCTGTGAACGGGAGCGGCGGGTGTGCGCGCAAAAGAATGCACAGGACTGGCACCACTGACAGAGAGCTAGTGATGGTACGAAGCGAAGGGAGTGAGCCACTCTGCTTCTCACGCGTAGACGGTCATGTAATAGGCTAGTACAGTTTAGCTATCATCCAGCCATCGTCTTTGCTTGTGTATCCGAGTCACCATCATCGTGCCAATCAGCTTCTGCTTTCGCATTGCCCGACCAATGCCATTTGCGAGACACAGCCGCTACTGATCCAATTCGGGTTTGTCGTGGACCACCTCATGCAACGAGATGCATTTACATACCTGAGCCATCACTTCTTCTTTGGTCAAATGAAAAGCCGAGTCGCCATTGGCCCCCTTGACTTTTTCATGTTGAAGCAAGATATATGACCATGGACATTCGCAACCGACCACATACTGAGTAGCCCAATAATAGACCTCTCTTCCTTTCCCCCGATCACGCCTATTTCCATCTCTTTCCGTGTTCGGGCCAGCAACACATTTGAGGTCTCTTCTATTGTAAAGACTTCTGACCACAGAAAAAGACCTTTGTTGAGGGCCGAAGGAACGAGGAGACGTGCTGAACGTGTCAAAGCCCTCGGTGATGGATGCATGCTTGCCCTCGAGTGCACCAAATTTATGAGAGAAGCCTGCGAGCCCGATGGTGTCGAGTCTGACGCAGTAGTTCAGGGATAGTTATAAGATGAGGATCAAGACAAACGTATGATATGTGATTCATCCTTCAACATTGGCAAGTTAGAAATTGGTCATGAATGTAAGATAAAACCGTACCAGCTTTGGACCTCGATCACAGCGCTATCGTCATTGCTTAGCCATGCTAAACCTAGGGATCAAAGACCTGCGTTGCCCATCAAAAGGTGGTTAATGTTGTTTTCCCGGGAACGAGCCAAAACAACCTCTTATGATCCTCGCCATCAGCCCACGCCAGACCTTTCCCAAACTAGAGCCAGGTGTCAGCCAACTACAATACGAGGATTTATTACCAAGCACGTACGAAATCCGCACGAATGTTCTCCATAGACGTCAAAGCATATGTCCATGTGTCTTGAGCAAAGAAATGTGGGGTAGCCTTGGGATCACACAAGATGATTCTCTTCCTCCCCAAAGACGACGGGACCATATAAGCAGGACCATATCCCTTCGCCCACGCTTCGTATATGGCGCCCGAGTCCTCTGTTAAGGATGGGCTGGCCAACTCTGTAGAGGAAGCTCTCATTGGGTGGTCCTCGTAGCTGGGTGGTGCGGAGGTGTTGACGGGATGTACGGAGTCATCGAAGGAGAGTCCATATCGTTGTACAAGCAATGGCGGTATCCAACGCACACTAGTGATATGGACGAAGGTGGGTCAGAACGGTATCCACGACTTCTAATGCCGCCTGAATTGTAGGTTTGGATAATAATGCATCGAGGATGATAGGTGATATAGTACTAGTTTGTGGAAAGAGGGATGCAGCGTGAGGACTCTGAGTGAGCCTTGAGCTCTTTAAACTTTACGTACAACGGGACAAATGTCTGGTTCCTCCCGAAGTAGCCGTTCTTTGTGTTATACCCCTTAGCAATTGAAACGCGGATTTATTAGGAGATAACAGTGGCGGGGAATGATTCTTCTGTGTAGAACGCTGTCATTGGTGGCAATTGACGTCAACATTTAATGTTCAACAAGGGGGTACGTACATGTGTGGCATGGCACAGTGTAGCATCCAGATGCGGATACACTGTAAAATATAGTACTGCGCGATTTCACTCCTTGTCCGGTCGGGCCCCATACTCAGGGAAATGGTGATGGAAATCTAGCATCACATGGTTTCTTCTATCCATCCGTGACAGGCCATACGGAACCCGGTCAATGGGATGCTCTCACTTCCGACCAGTCTATTAGACAGCTAGGGGGCCGCGGGAACATGTCTGAAAAGAACACATCCTACTGAAAATTATGGGAAAGTCGCTCGTATCCTAGCGTTGAAACACTCACAAAAATACATATGAACGGACCAGTTTCGGGGCAACGGGTGCACACGGGAACGATTGCTTAAATCCGAGTAGATGAAACGCCGGGATGAGATAGATAGATGCGGCGAGGAAGTGATGATGCTAACTGTTGACAGTTCCGGCCGACATATAATGAAAATTTATGGGCTGGACGTCGGACACCGAGGACGCACATTCTGGCACCGCCAGTGGCAGGGATTTAGAAGGGGCTACTGATTTTGGTAGTGTTCCATCATGGACCAGCAAGTTTCCGTGATAGGATACTTGGAGCAGATGCCCTTTGATTGTTCCGTGTAACTTGTTGGCTTGCTTTGCGATTCGGTGTAATGAACCAAACTCAGACTGTTTTCGCAGTCAGCCGAACTTACCTGTATATTCTCCGATACGGTCCGTGCCATCAACTTCGCGAACTATTCCATCTTGAAGGGGCATCACGACAGCGTGGAGCCTACATGCAGTCAACCACAAATAGCTCATCCTATCGGGTGAGATGCTGTCTTATCAGGCGGTTATGTTGGCATGCAAGGAAGGTTGAAGTCGAGGATTTAAACAATATTGACGGTAGACGTGTTCCAACCGTCTTTCCGCTGACCCACTATCGCCCGCTATGTTGCCCGACGTACAATCATCCGCTCAGATTGCGTCGGAAGTCTCGCACACCTTTCTCATGCACCTCCCTCCATATCAGTGGCATGTGCTCAACACCGCCATCGTTTGCACAGTGATTTTGGCCCTCCGTCACTGGCTTGACACTTCTCGTCAGAAGGTTCGCACTACTCACATCCGAGGACCGGCCAGCGAGAGCTTCCTCTACGGCGTCGGCAAGCGCATCCGCAACGCTGTGGACTCGGGAGCCTTGTATGAAACATGGGCACGAGAATATGGTACCGTATATGCGGTCCCGTCAACTTTGGGGACCAAAAGGATCATCTTGTGTGATCCCAAAGCAATCGCACATTTTCATGCCAAGGAATCCTGGACATATGTTCAGACCCCGGTGACCAAGAAATCATTCGCCAAGTTTGTAAGTGATCAACGACGAGCTTTGTGTTGCAATGTAGGGCTGATGCTTCCCATCGAGTATGGGAAAGGTCTATTATGGGCTCATGGAAAGGATCATCAGAGGTGTGTCCATATTCATATTTGACTCCTCTCGAAACATTAACCACTTTCGGTAGACAACGCAAGTCTTTGACCCCTGCGTTTAGCATCGCCGCCATTCGGCAGCTGACACCGATCTTCTACGACTCTGCATACAAGGTTTGTATTCACAATGGACTCTATCTGACGTGAACGTGAACTTGTTACAGGCGAAAGGTGCTTGGGATGTGCTTATCCAGTCTAACGATACGGATAGCGCTGTGATCGAAGTCCAAAAATGGTGCGTTCCATGACACGGTTTCTGTATCTTCATGTAACCGATCTCTTACCGGCAAATATTGCTGAAGGATGAATCACATATCGTACGTCTCCTATATACCCCCCCCCTACAACCACCTGCAAAATTTCTGTTAGGCTTGATATCATCGGCCTCGCGGGCTTCTCTCATATATTTGGTGCGCTCGAAGGCAGGCGGTCATCCGTGACTGAGATCCTGGACACATTCAGCACATCCCCCCGTTCCTCAGCTCTCAACAAGGGCCTTCTCCTCCTGTCACAGGTCTTTCCGATCCTCGTGGAGGTACCTACATCACGCACAAGGCTTATGGAGAAGCTCAATATCGCGATGGAGGAGATCTCAGATGTGTTGCTGGCCAGAACCCAGAAGGAAATGGAGATGGGTACAATTGGGGGCAAAGAAGAGAAGTCTATCATCGGCTTGCTTAGTACGTGTCGATTCCGGATGTTCGGTAGATCCTTTACCCACATATTCGATCGAAAAACAGTCAAGGGCGCGAGAGGCGATTCGCACTTCCATTTGTCGAAAGATGAAATCATGGCTCAGGTGAATGCATTTCGCCGCACGACGAGATCAATCTAAATCCCAATCTGCAGATGAAAACGTTACTTGTGGCAGCGTATGAGACGACTTCTAGTAGGTGGTTTCTTATAACGTGCTGAACGCGCCTAGCTCATTCCTGTATTTTCTTATAGTCACCCTGACGGTATGGATTCTCTGAGTGTCGTTTCACCCGTGACCCTTTCCCTCCTAGTGGGCCCTGCTCGAGTTATCGCGGAACTCGGACGTCCAGACGAAACTTCGAAACGAGCTTCTCGAGCACAGCGCAGACCCAACATACGATCAACTTTTCAATGGTTTTCCCTATCTGGACGCTGTCGTCCATGAGATCCTCCGCATCCACCTGCCTATCATTGAGGTTACGCGCGTGGTACGTACCGGTCTTATCCCACTCCATCCTCGTCTTTCATCTTTCCACTATCCATGCCTTATGACTGATCGACAATATACCGTGGAATGACGGGCAGGCCACCAAAGACGACGTCATCCCACTCTCTGAACCCATCCATACCACGTCCGGCGCACTAGTCGACAGCGTGACGATCGCCAAAGGCACCCTCGTTTCAATTTCCATGGAATCTATCAACCGCTCTGTCGCGATTTGGGGAGAAGACGCCAAGGTCTTCCGGCCGGGTCGATGGCTCAAGGATGCACACGGCCAGAACGGCGTACCTGCCAAAGCCAAAGAAATACACGGGCATCGACACTTGCTCTCGTTTGCGGACGGGCCGAGGTCGTGTATAGGGAAGACGTTTGCACTGGCGGAGTTCAAGGTGCGTGGTCGGGGTGTGGGTTTGACCACAGATCACGATTCGACCGGGTTGTCCTCGCAGGCGGTGTTGACGGTGCTCGTCAAGAACTTTGTCTTTGAGCTGCGCGATGGTCTCGGCTCCAAGATCGAGATTGGCAGAGGTGTGTTCCCTCGACCAAAGATTGCAGGTGAGGTTGGATGCAAGGTGCCTTTGCGTGTGAAGCCATACGTCGCGTCGGAATGGGTCGAAGCGGCGAGGGCGAGGGATGTCGAGGCTTTTTGATCTGCCATGTTGTGTGTACTTTTCATATCACGATCCACTACGATATGACTCGGATTCCGAGTCAGCATAACCTACAGAATAGTCATTCATAATGGGTCGGCACCGTAGATCCAGTGGGTATAAGATAAGTGAGACGAGCGACCGAACCTGAGCATTCCTCCCAAGGGGCTACAGCCCCGATATCTCTGAGTAAACTTTCTGTAACGACATTGGTATTGGGTGTATGATCCTAGGAATAGAGCCTATATCATCTGACCTCTCCCCTTTGGCGAGATTGAATTTTTCTGACTTTGACAATGGCACGACCGAAATGAATCACTGAGGATATTCTATGAGGCCCGTGGGGAGTGTGAAGTATTGTGCCGGAAGAGGGGATCTCAGGCTAGTCGACCTGAGTCTGCTGCAGTCGGATTATTCTCGCCATCATTTTGATCGACAACAGTACATTTGGGTCGCGTCACATCTCATAGTAGCCTGATCACCAGAATAATCTTTCAGGCCATGAGTCGATCCGGGCACAACCCCCTCCGGTGGGTTTGGTTTTGAATCCGAGTCAGCCAGTCAGTGATTGAATTTCCGTCATGCAATACCCACGGAAGAGATGGAGATAATCTATCATGTATCGGCCAACCCGTAAGATTGGAACGACCGTGACCGACCTGTGATCTGGAAGGTCAGTTTTTGGGACTCCAAACGAACTAAAACCATACCGCTCAGCGGTAATTGCGCCGATAAGTTATTATTGCACAATGGCACGCTACGCAGTCGGTCAAACTTGGCCCTTGGGCAGTGGAATCGGTTGACTCGTGCGCCTACTACTACTTGATTTCGTCTCAGCGCCACAAATGATCGATCTGATTAACACACCATATATAGGCAGGGATTCGTTGCTCCCGTTCATGCTTGACTACTGCATGAGCACTCGCCACTTCAGTACTTGGCGCAACGACGCATATTCTCCAGGGATGGACGCCATGATGTTACAGTATGTGGCATGATCTGAATCACTTACGAGACATGCTGTTTTGGAGTGAAACAGTGTACTCAGGCTGGCCAGGTTGAAATGATCTGCCTTGCGATTAAGCGATAATACACGTTCGTCAGCAATCTCAGGTCAGATCACGAAGCCCAGCGCTGGCCGGGAAGTTGTACAGTCATGAGGTACCCACGGAGGCATTTGACAAGACTTTGCTTATGATCTACATGCGTCATTTTAACACCGCCCTGCCACGGGGCTTAGATCGGATCATGATGTGACCCGACCATCTTCCACTGCCGAAGAAACTCTTGGCTCTTAGTTGCTGCGACCAAACAACTGAGGTGTATCGCCTTACCTGTGTTTTATTGCTCACAACTACCTGTAGTCTCGTTGTCACGACCAGTAGATTCATGTAGTTGTTCAATGCCAACTCTTCAACCCCGAATCCTGGAGTCACAAAATGGCCTTCAAACGTGAACTTACCAGGTAAAACCCACTCTTTCTCGGGCGCACTGACCGGTCCGACATGAATAGCCCATAGGTCATACCCCGTGAGTCAATGAGTCACCAGCTTGCGTCTTCAACTTCGAGTTGCTTCCTTGAGTTCTTGGCCTTCCGTTTTCATCCTTGATCAGTGTATCATCCGCTTGTATCTTATAAACCAATGCATCTGCGGTGCGTGAAGCCGTGAAGCCGAAGCTCGTATGTTCACACGCTTTATTTTAGCAGAATGTAATGGCCTGTCTACGTGGCTCGGACGGCAGCAGTAAGCCTCTCAAACTCCACATTCGACCTGGTCTTTGTGGCCCACGCTTTTATTAGACAATATCGTATGACTGGCCCCCTCGGTATTGGAAATGTTGACGTGAGTGGAACCCAAATTATTGGATTTCCACCATCATTTCTGCGGCCCAAGGCATATAAAAGGGTGTACGAGCCAGCACAACGCTCACATTGCACGGTGAATTCTTTCCACTGATATCTCTCTGATTCACCAACTATGTTACTCGATGTATTATCATCCCCCACTGCGACAGTGTGGGAGGTCCTGGACACCGTTTTGACTCACCTTGGTTCTTATCACTGGCGTGCGTTGGATACCGCCATTGCTTGTACAACGATATGGGTTCTCCTTCGATGGCTCCGTACATCCCGTCAACACCTCCGCACCACCCAGCTACGAGGACCACCCAACGAAAGCCTCCTCTACGGAGTTGGCAAGCGCATCCTCGACACAGAGGACTCGGGCGCCATATACGAGGCGTGGGCGAAGGAATATGGTCCTGCTCACATGGTCCCGTCGTCTTTGGGGAGGAAGAGAATCATCCTGTGTGATCCCAAGGCTATCGCACATTTCTTTGCTAAAGAAACATGGACATATGTTTTGAACCCTATGACCAAGAACAGTCGTGCGGATTTCGTACGTGCTTGATAATAAATCCTCGTATTGTAGTGTGGCTGACACCTGGCTCTAGTTTGGGAAAGGTCTGCTATGGGCCAATGGCGAGAAAAAGGTTTGCTTTGGCTCGTTCTACCGAAATAAACATTAGCCATCTTTTGATAGACAACGGAGGTCTTTGACCCCCAGGTTTAGGTTGGGTTTTTTTTTTTCATACAAAGTTTGACTCCAGATATCATGCAACGATGTCACACCAACGACGCTTCGCGCGACTCTTCAATTACCATCCACATCGTTGCTCTTGAGAGAGTGGGCAAAAATGCATCGTGGAAAGATGCATTGGCTGCTACTGCTGGTGTGAGTATTCTTTTACTCCAACATCCATCGTTAGCTTGATGCTCCCTTGGTCTTCAGTTTACGTTTATGCTCCCAAGGTTCACGGTCTATCAGGTCACATGTGAACAATTTGCTACGTAACAAACTGGGACAGGTAATAGAAGACGAGCAGGTGAAGTGGATTCTGGGTGAGTGGTGGTGTATGCAATGTCGGCAACACCTACATGATGTTCCGTCAGACTTCAAATCGCGATGTTGCGGGATTAGAGGACCTTGGAGATATGGTGATGTCTCTGCAATACGATGAAGTCATCTTCCAGCGCTCAGCATTCAGCTGCGCCGTCGCTAATCCCAAGACCCCACATTCTCTGTATGTTAAACCATGCAAGGCATGTACAAGGAGGGGCTTTTGGGAAGGGACATCAAATGATGCAGATGAAATAGGTTTCTTTTGACTTTTTAAGTGATCCATGCTAATAGCAACTCAGGTAATCAAGGTTGATCTGTCATCTCCGAGAGGAAGCGTGAAGCTTTACGTGGTGTGAGATGTTATGGTGATGCCGTGGATGTATTCCACATATTGCTGTCGAAGATGCCGCAATCATCCGATCCAGAGATTCGTGGTGGGTGTGACTACATCATACTAATACTTAGTTGTTGGTATTTACTTGAAGAGCAGTCTCGCTAAGTTTTTTTATTTATGATCTGTGATATATTAATAATTAAAAGTCGTGTATCAAGCCAGCACAGATGAAAGAGACTATTCGTGCAACTGTCCAGATTACCATTAGCGAATCACCGGTGGTTCTCATCAGCACTCTGGCCTTCTCGACAAGTCTGCGTGAGCATCCTCATTTGAATCCCAACCAATTTTGGGGGAGTTGATCTGCTCTATGACAACAGACATCAATCACATCCAGGATGAGGTTGAGAAGTACTACCGTTATGCTATGTTTTCGCACAAGTGGGAAGACGACGAACCTCTGTTTAAAATGTCATGAAAGTCGTGGTGACGATCTCGAGCGGTCTCCCACTCATGGGAAGCTCCAAATGTCCTGCAAGATCGTGCGAGAGGCCGGATTCAATTGGGCATGGAGTGATACTAGTCTGGTGACCAGACTAGGAGTGATACGTGCTGTATCAGTAAAGGGGTCGTGTTTAGGTGGTACTTACGAAGGCTCTGCCATGACAATCGTATCCTGCGCGACAGTAACCGTCTAGCACAGCGAGGATCTCTGACGAGGAGCATTTGGAACGCCTGGGCGTGGACATTGTAGGAATATCGTGCCTCGAATGTGGTCCGATTCTCCACTGAAGACTGGATGCCACACACGAATCTCGATATCTACAACCACAAGGAGTCGCTGGATATCATCTCGGAGGTGGGAGATGTGACAGGTGTCTCTGCACGAGCGTTCATGGCACTCCGCCCTGGGTTGGTTGACACACGGGAGGGCTTCGTCTAGTTTCTACACCGCAAACGACACAGGTCGACGATGCAGCTTCGACAAAACTAATGAATCGTACTTTGTGAAAACGACGACCACAGGGCTAACATAGGAATGAAAGAGTGTCATGATTGTAAATGTCTGAGACAGCTGGTTCAAGCTATAGAGAACAAACTTCGAAGTTCCAGCCATCTTGCACAGGGAAAAAAATGGACGGATATAACAGCTTACTCCCTCCATTATTCCAAATATGCGATTAATCAAAGAGGACTTCCCGACCCCCGCCTGAGATAGACGAGCTTTCCTTGTTAGAGTATGTACTTGGAGTAGAGGTATGGAGATACCAAATAACACACCTTTTAATTGTTGGTACGTCCGGATATTGTTCCCTGATGCTTGTTGGCTTGCGTGCGATTCAAGTTTGCTGAGGGATGAGGTGGTATGAAAATGTGCGATCGCACAGGACGACCCTTTCACTGCCCAAGGTCGATGGGCCCGTGTATACTGGACCATACTCCTGCCTCCACGCTTCGTATACGGTACCTGGGTCCTCCACATCGAGGCTGCGCTTTCCAAGGCCGTAGAGGAAGCTCTCATTGTGTCGTCCTCGTAGCTGGGTGGTGGGGAGCTGCCGACTGGATGTACGGAGCCATCGAAGAAGAGTCCATATCGCTGTGCAAGCGATGGCAATATTGAACACACGCCGGTGATAAGGACGAAGATGAGTCAGAGAGATGGCATGGCAGTGGAAAGAGGAGTACAATGTGCACGTTGTGCTCGCTTGCCTTTGTATATGCCTTGGCCCGCAGAAGTGACGGCGGAAATCCAACAATTTGGGGTCCACTCAGGTCAATATTTCCGATATCGAAGGTGGGCGAGTCATATGATGTTGTCTAATAAAAGCGTGGGCCACAAAGAACAGGTTGGATGTTGGAGTTTTGGAGGCTTATTGCTGCCCTCCGACTCATCACATAGTCAAGCTGCCGAGGGCATTACACCCTGCTCGCATAATGCATGTGAACATATGTACAAGCTTCGACTTCACGGTGTCACGCACCAATGACGAGCAGAGGATGAAAACGGAAGGTCAAGAACTCAAGGAAGCAACTGGAAGACGCATGCCAGTGAGTCGGCGGTGACTCATCCCGGGCCATCCGCGCCGGTCAACGCGTCCGAGGAAGAGTGGATTCATCATTATGACTTACCAGCAAGTCTACGATGAAAGGCCATTTTGTGACACCAGGGTTGGAGAGTTGTTGCATGGCAGCAACTAGATTGAGACTAAGGGTAGTTGTGAGTAAAAGAACACAGGAAACTTGAAGGCTAGATGCACACCTCAATTGTTCGATCGCAGCAACTGAGCTCGCTCGCAGTGCAGCGTGTGCAGAGCAGCTTAGCCGCATAGGCAAATCGTTTCCGAGTCAACCTGGGCCAGTAAACAAACAGAAATTGAACAGACCATTGCATTATGCCTCTGTTAAAATCAATGTTTTGGTGGGACAGAAAAGCACTTCAGCGTAGTCCCCTTGGAAGACAGTTAGGTAGGAAGATAGCCGTTCCTACTCTTCTATTGCCATTCCTTCGAGGGGGACAAAGGTGTCGGATTACATAATATGATTATGGTCTTCATTACGTAATTAAATAAGTCCCGACCTGCGGACTCGTCAGTGCCTTCGCCTCTGATTCATTTCGGTGGTGCCACAAAGTCAGAGGCACCCAATCTCGTCAAGTGATCCAGCCCAAAGGTAGGTCAGACGATGTAAGCTCTATTCCCATCATAATCCACATCCCCTCGTTGAAGAAAGTTTACTCACCAGGTGTCAGAGATATCGCCAGCGTGCGTGGCTACAGCCCCTTAGGTCCTAGGTATGCTCATGTTGATTGATTTCAGGTTCGGTCCCTCGTATGACTTATTTTATAACCAAGGTCGGATCTGCGGTACCGACCCCCTAAAATCGTCACGCCGACTCGGACTCATGTCGCACCCGACAGCCATGGATCATAATCAACTGTAACCGGCCATATTTCATTTTCCGGTGGAGTGACTGCGCCAGCCACACCCGGTGACCTTCGTTTGCGCCTAGCTTTCTCACCTCTTCTTTGGGTTGTTCATTGTCCTTGTCCTTGTCGTCCAATGGCAGATGATCATTGGGTCGGATGAGTCACTGGTCTCTCACTGGCACATACATAATTGCCGGACATCGGATGCCAAGTCGTTCAGGTGAGCTCATCCCATGCATGAATGCGCAACCTATGGCGGAATGAGTCACATAAATGCTACCCTACTTCGGGTATGGTGGCCTGCTTGACCAACTGGGTATATGCATAGTTCCCAAGCTTCGTGGTCACGAAGGGTATAGCATCTGTATACGTGGGTTCTGTTCATTTTATAATACTTTGATTGGGGCTATAATTATATACCGTGATGCGTTCAATGGGCGTAGCCTGCTCAGAGAGCTGTGCGAAAAGCGATGATGTTGATTGAACACATAAGTTGATACATCATTACGTAGAAAGATATCGATGGTACATGATGGATGAGTCACTATTAGTGGCAACATCGTGCTTCCCCACAGGTACCAAGCCAGGGCGACTTGCGGCGCTGCTACGGGATACGAATTCCATGCTGGCATGCATCGTAGCACTGGATGCACTGGCACAATAGAACCCGTCCAACGGCAAAGTTACCAAATCCTTTGTACAGTAGACTCCCTCCTAACACATACCAGGTATAACACACTCTCTCATACTAGGTCATACATTTTTGGATTTCCCGAATCAAATTTCAGGGCTATAGTCCTCCCCAATAACCCATGCTCCCTAGCAACCCATGCCTCCAGGGCTATCCCGAGAGGTATGTGTTAGGAGGGAGTCTACTGTATACAGTACATCTGGAACACATAAACGTAAACAGATGGCCCCCTGCCATTTGATTCATACCGTCCAATGCAAGCACTAGCAGTTAGACAGCATAACTGGCAGTCACTGAACGGTGTGGTATCGTAATTCAATATTATCCAAGCGAAAACGATGACAAAAATGATGAATACCTTGGACACAGAACATATAGGACATCATATCAAACATCGGATAACAGACCTTGTAGGACAACTCTACGAGGCATCAGAGCTTCCGCGTTACTGCTGTCCGTCGGTTCTCCTTCAACTTTTGTGGGATGCGTGCCCAAATCATCTAGTTTTATGACCATAGTCGTGGTAGTCTCGACATCAGGCTCAGCCACCATGGTTGTCAAAAGCGGATCGTGTCGCACTCTTTTCCGAATTGGCTGGGAGCCAAAGGTGATCCTGGAGGTGAGCTCCTTCTGCGAAAACCTCGGTGGGTCTTCAGAGCCGATACGGAAGAGACGCGCAACGACGACATTGAGGTTTGCCACAATCAAGCTCACTGATGCCTGGCAAACCAAAGGACCAAGTCTACATTGGGTCGGAATGGTTGACAAAACTGGGAGCATACCTCAACCAAGGCAGCTATAATCTCCTTCAGCTGACCATCAGAAAGCACATAGTACGCATGAACAAGGCTGACGACGGTGGTGATAGCAGACGTCGAAAAGATGGAAAGAATTCGGATCTTTTGAGCCCGGGTAAGTCTAACTTTGTAAACCAGTTGGAATGGTGCTAAGATCAAGGTAGTGTCGCTAAGAACATCGGCTGGATCAAACAAGTTAGACGACTCATCCACTT
>JBBPQR010000274.1:0-13599 GCA_038092615.1 Boletus sphaerocystis | reverse complement strand
TTACCACTCGTACCCTACCATTACACTTCTCAAACGCCTCATCCCCGTTACCGGATGCTACGTCACTATATCATTTCTTTGCCAACACACACCTTTAACGTCCTCATCATTGTCGTCGTCGACACCAACACTCAACGTGTCATCTCTCTTGCAACGCTCATCCAACCTATAAACTAGGTTATCCTCACTTTAGGTTTAGTCCGGTTTCACAAAGATGGTTTGCAAGCAGTATAGACTTGAAGTATTCATCCTACTTGTCTATATCCTTGAAAAAGGTAAGTTTGGATGAAAACTCTTCCTAATACTACTAATATGTGGTAGTCTTGAGTACTGAGAATCCAGTCATGAATGAAGTTTTGAGTTTCTACAAGTTTCAAAACTTGGTTGACATCTAACATCTCTTCCAGTTCATCTACTTCTTTTGGACCATTATGATTAGTGTAAAAATTGAGTTGTCAATCATATTCATCATCAAGATGAGGGAGAGTGTGTCGTGATATTGTTGATGGCTGAAAAATAAGTGGAGAACCTAGCATACTCTGAGATCAGATAAACATGCATTTGCAGGACTGCATTATGATGAAATGTCATCTCAGTGTCCTTTTTAACAATGAAATCATCTGTATGAACTATATTAGAATGGCTTAAAAGATATCACAATAAAGGTGGACATAACAACATCATCTTTCCTCTCTTTAGATAAATTATCATCCTCTCTATCCACCTGTGCTTCTACATCTAGGAAAGATTTGACCTGTGTAAGATTCCCATGAGCCAAAAACTTAGTTAGGATAAGATAACACACCATCCTCCAAGCTCACTTCCTGCTTCTTGAATGAGGCTCACTACTTCTGGCCCTATGCTTGCCCATTGCTTTGGCAGATATTGAAACAAACAGTAAGCTACAAGATTTTGTTTGTTCTTCTACATAGGAAATAGCTGCAATAATGTCACCATCTTCAGAGAGGCTGAAAATGTGGTTGCAAATAGGATTCCAGTTGGACAAAACATAATGGTCTTTAAAGCATTGTATCTTTTGATTAAGTGTGGAGAAGTTAATGTCATCTGATGCCCAATCCTGCAATGGCTCAAGCATCTGGGTCTTCTAATAAGCTGCAATCTTAGGACAGCATCAGTATAAACCTTTATACCCATGGGGAATTTACCTACCAACAGTCCAAATCATACAGAGGTTCATCTGGCTTTCCATCATTGATAATAGTTGACAATTATACTATTCACCAAGTATATTTGGAGACTTAGTTGGAAACTGGCTATACTATTACTGTATACCCTACTTCTGCTGGTGGTTGAAAGGAAAAGTTTGTAAAGACCATGGTCTGCCTTTTGTAGTGACTACCAATTCAGGCCAAACCACATAGCAAAGTTTGTTGTCCATTGTAGGCTCAAAATGGTTTAGCTGTTAAGGCAGAGGTCAATTTGACTAGCCTATCACTAAAACATAATAATTCTGGGACCACAAAGTGGGTACTATCACTACTCTAGAGTTTCAATGTTACTATAAGTCAATAACTGTATTTCTACAGATTGAGAATGAAACTCCAATCCTTGGCTATAATATCCCTCTCTTAAGGGGTAGTTTTTAAGGTAGTACAAGTTAAAGTGTAGTGCAGCTGTAGAAAACCTAATGGATACTAAGATGTGAACAGATATATGTTCAGATATGATATATGATATCATAAAAAATTCATTATGCAGCATAGAATCCCATTAAGGGTATGTATTTCATAGTTCTTTGTCTAGCAATTGCTAATGTTGGTATATCCCTAGCTTAAAAGTCTGTGGTTAGGTTTCATGTGCCCCCCCACATTAAGGTTCCTATAGATTGGTGTCAAATTTTGCAAATTTTGACTATCTCCATCCAAGCACCTCACCTCTTCTAGGACAAGGATCATACTTTCCCACCACTATCTAGTCTGCTTCGTGCACATCCAAACTTGTTTTTACACATTGTGTCCTCTAGTTTATTCCCATCTGGCCTGCTCTCTAGGGTTTACTGGTCTGCTTTCTGTATTATCAACACACTCATGTTTCACACCCCAGAAGTCACCTTCCAGTTACTCTATATATTTTATCCACTTGTAAGCAGTGTTTCACATCTGAACTCATTTTATGCATTTGACTTGCTATTACTCTCTTGTGTGTGTATCACCTAAGCCATTTTCATTACTGGATTGCATCAACTCTGTACCACTCTTCCCAGGTGGTTAATGGATCTTAGTATGAAGATTTCATAAAGGTACTCTCTTATTAGCCTCCCAACTGGCTGAATCTTTGCTATAGTCAGACCTAAATTTAGGCTCAACCAAGTAGCCCTGTTATCACCTCATCAGATTAAAGATCCTTCTTGGAAGTATCTAATGTCTTTGCATGTTGTTCTCATATTCAATATATGCTATGACAGTAATTGTCTCCACTTTTGCTGCTATAGCAATCCTCAATTAGATTCAGATTTTCTGCTTTGACCCTTCAAGTACCACCCCTCAATTATGCTTTAGAGCCACATTGCTTTTTTACCCTTTCTGCCAGCAATTTTTGGCAATCCACCACCATTTTACAACATCTAGCATGGAACTTGGTGATGGTGCTTGGCTGATTATTGGATGGTTCTTCCTCAGCCACAGCCTCCAGGTAGCTTGATATAGGAAGAGAGTCAAACCATATGTATTTGAAGTTCAGATGCTAGGGAAGCTGGATAGGGATCAGACCTGGCATTAAAAATTAATAGATGGAGAGGCTTGCAAATACAGTTTGACAGACATTCATGTTCTTTTCTTGCCCAGATTGCAAACAAATTTCAACAATACTGCTATATACAGCTGTCATTATTGAAGCCAACACTCCAAACTTCCTTCATTCACTGTAAATGACAAGGAATACACCATCAAATGGAGGGATGGCAGGTTGTGCTGTTCTGTTAACCAATGCAAGTGTTCCTATACAAGTAGGGAGAAGTTCACAAAACATATGAAGGAAACACATTGTAGAATCTTCAGCAGATCATCAGTGGCATTCTCATTGCCATCAGACATCTGTGAGCAGTAGCTTTTATTTATATTATTTACTTTTTTTTACATTTACTAGGCATCTCATCATTCATCCATTGTATCAGAAGGCAGGTTGCAGATCTCTCTTGACCCAATAGAGAATGATAAGAAAATCTTGAAAACCATCTGAATGAAGAAATTAATTCCAACTAGTTTTCTCAATAGTCTCTACCTACCAGGATAATGCTATAACTGCAAGGATAGAGGAGTCTGCTATGGTTGTTTAAGGCTCATACAGATGTGAGGTGAGTATGTCTATGCTTTTTAGAATTCATGTGAAGCCTAGTACTGAGTAGTTTTTTTTCTTTTTCAACAGATGAATCATCATTATCAGGTGCTCTGAATGTAGAGGAGTCATCATAGAGAGCCTTTTACAGTGGCATAACTGGCAAAGAGGGAAGATAGCCCTCCACTAGGATGCTTAGGCAGTTTGGACGTAGGGAACTGGGTAAGAACCAAAGTGAATAGACTGGGGGACTAGCTACTACAGGTCTGTGTATATATATGTAAGGATATTGTTTAGGGTAGGTGTGAGAGTAGCTATAGGGCCAGTAAACTAGGAGTCCATGCGGTGGACATGAGATATGATGTCATCTATGACATCATTGCCTAGACTATGATGTTGTCAGCCTAGACCGTTAGTCAGCATGTCACATGCCAGTATCACGTGACTTCTCCTAGGGGTAAGATATAGATAAGATCGTAAACAAATAACCGGATGGTCACATGACCAGTCACGTGACATTATCTGATAAGATAAGATAAGAGAGTCTGTAGTAAACCGTTCATAAGTAAGTTCGAGTGCAAAGGCAAGTGTTATAGCTCATCTGATAACACCTATAAGAGGAAGAACTAACAGGTCACCACTTCTACATTCTATCCATAGCCCTGAAGTAGAAGAGAATATTGAGCCTAAGGAAACACCAATTTCCCAATCTGATCTATTAGATATTGGTAAGACATTGTAATATCTTATAGGTCCAGAAAGGGCTAAAATATAATCACTTCTAGGATCTTTTCTTTCAAAGCACTCTATTCACAGGTCTAAGGTAGAAGAGAGTGAGGGTAAGAAGAGCATAGAGGATCAGGGTAAGCTTTTTAAACCTACATTCACTTGGCTATACTCTTAATCTATTCTGAGCAGATAAGTAAAGAATTATTAGACTTCTGTCTGAAGAAAACATCGTGAATTATGAGGAGATCCTCAACTAGCTTGATTTATGCCTGTACACAAAGCTGTTGATGCTCATCTGTTAAAATGTGAGATTGGACTTGGCTCAAAAGCTACACTAGGCTATGCAAGGAAATAGCATGGCATTACCACAAGTAGAAAAGACAAGGAAGTATTTACAGCATTCTGTACAGAACATGAAGTCTGTGAACATCCTCAGTAAGTGCCTATTCCCCAAGCAGATAGGCTTCTGATTAGAGGGATTGCTGCTCCTATGCAGGGATATATGTTATGCTTGGCCTGTATGTGGACAAGTGAAGACCTGAAGGGTGAAGACGATGGTCTTCTGAAGAGCTAAGTCAAAGGGGTTTCTTTTAGACAAAGGTGTTGGAGGTTTTCCAACCAGGACAACAGGCCACTACTGTGAAGGTAAGGCTTGGGGTTCAACAGCAATAGTCATTGAGATGAGGTTTAAGATAAGAGTGCCCACTCAGAAGTAGGGCAATGACTTAGAGAAGTCCAGGGACAAGGAAAAGAGGAAGTGATGTATTGGAGCTAGAAACTCAGGTGGGAGTTCAGATAAGACTAGCATAGGGAAATATATGCAGGTATCTAGGGGTTTATATACCAGGGCCAAGAGGGATGACTAATCAGATGGAAAGGAATGGAAATGGAGAGAATGATTAGTCAGCAGAAGGAATAATAGAGATCATGAAAGTGATGTGACTGCATTAGTCAAAGGATAAGCAACAATAAGTAAGCAAAAATGAGGAATACTTGACGGGGCCTGAACAGCCAAGTATGAGTCTGAGAAAAAGGTAAGCATGGGACTGGTACAAGTGTCAGTGAGGTTGGTCCTCATTTGAAGAAGAGAAGTAAAAGAGAAAGAAAAGAAATGTAACATTACCCCTCTGTTATGCCCAAAACACTGGAAAGGGGAATAGATTCATGCTAATGTGGAGAAGGAAGGGGGAGGAAGTGATTGCGGGGGAGTCAGAAGTCACATGAGGAGGGTCTGGAGGAGCTAGTGATGTTTTCATAAGCTGCATCATTAAAGATGTCCTTGACATCAGGAAAAGACAAGCGAGCAGGAGAGGCTAAATGATGGTGACAATGAGGAATAATAGAGTTGCTGGGAACCATGCAGCGGGTTCAGTGAGGTGGTGGAATGGGGATAGGTGCGGAGGAAGTGTCGGGGCAAGGATGACAATTAGGGCATTGCCCTTGAGTATAACTGAGTGCATCTGTGCCACAGATGGGGCAGCAATACCATTGGCAGTTGATCCAGTAGTGTCTGAGATGGTGACATTCAAAACATGTTTCATTGAAACGGCGGTGGGAGCGAGGTAAAGGGGCATTGATAGGGATGCCATTGATAATGCAATGGAGATGGATCTCATTGACCAAATCAGCCCGTTCAAGGATGATTTATTCCTTAAGAAAGATGGAGGACGAAGACAGAGACGGAGAGGAAGAGGGAGGTGTGTAGATGTGAGCCTCTCTAGGTGAGTAGTTAGGGAAGTGAAAGGGGCTGCGGGCATTACAGGTCTTGTAATGGTAGTGATCCAGATCTGCCACAAATTGCCCAGTTGGTGAAGGGCTTTGGGGATGGTGTTGTTTAGGGCAGCAGCAATGGATACTAAGGTTTGTCTACAACGGCTAAGACTTTCTCCACTGGAGACCATGCGCAAGATGTGGATTAGGCAGTCTGCCTGTAGGTGGATATGAGCGAGGAGGAACAAAGGGGAGTCAGAGTTGATATGGTGTTTGAGCAGTAGGGTAAGGTGAGGTTGGCAAAGGAGTTTTTGAGTGTGGGAAGCGACACGGTCAGTGAGAGAATCAGTGTGCTAGTGGTGGGTGAAAGCAGATACATTAGAGGAGACGATGGGTGATAATGAAGGGTCCTTTGTGTTTGGAGGCGAATTGGGGTTAGCTATAGTGTGTTTGAGGTTTTTGGCTTTGAGCCAGACTTTTTGTCCTTTGATGAAGGGGGTAAAGTGTTATTGAGTATGGGAGGACATGACTTGGTGGGTGAGTTCATGAGAGGCTAGCACTTCATCTCTGGTGGCACTGAGGGACTTAATGCTGGTTTCTATAGTGGGAATAGTTGTGGGAGGAATCACAGATGGTAGAGCATGGAGTTCATATCCCATCATGAGGTAGAATGGCGATTGGTTCGTGACAGAATGAGGGCGGTGGTTGTGGGCAAACTCTGCATAGGAGATGGAGTCAGCCCATGTGGTGGGTTGGTTTCCACAGAAGATCCAAAGATAAATTTCAATCTCCTGGTTAACACATTCAGTTTCACCATCAGATTGGGGGTGGTAAGCGGTGGAGAGGGAAAGTTCGTAGTTTAGGAGTTTCCCTAGGGCTTTGGTGAATGCAGATGCGAATTGAGGACTGTGATCAAAGCTGATTTTGTCGTAGAGGCCAAAGCGGAGGTAGACTTTGTGGAAAAAGAGGAAGGCAATCCCTTTTGCAATGATGGTAGACTTAGTAGGGCAGAGAATTACCCTCTTAGTAAGCCCATGGTCAACCACGACCAAAAGGGCATCAAAATCAGAGGAGGTGGGAAAACCAACAATCAGGTCACAGGAGATCTGTTGGAAAGGGTGGGAGACGGAGGAGCGAATAGGAGTGAGTGGGAGAATCATGGGATGAGTGTTAACTTTATTTTGTTGGCAGGTGGCACATCCCTCAACATAGGAATAGATATAAGAGGTAAGATTGGGCCACCAGAACTTGGTGGCAATGAGTTGTCAGGTCTTGAGGTAGCCCAGGTGGCCAGAGGATTCATGATCATGATAGCATCCGAGGATGGAGTGGCGTAGGGACACATCAGGAGGAATATAAACATATCCTTTATAGGTGAGGACATCAGCTTCAGCTTGCCAGTCAGAGAGGCGATTTCAAAACATGACAGGAGTGGATTTGTCTATGAATTGGAGGGCATTGAGGGCCAGGGGGTCTTCCTTAGAGGAAGCGCGGATGCGTTCAGAGAGGGAGGTATCAATCATATTAACAAAGAGAGAGGGGGGTAGAAGAGTGACACCAGTGTTGTCTGAGTTGTTGGAAGGGACGAGGTCTGGGTAATGAGAAAGAGCATCAGGACTAGCAAGGAGCTTGCCAGGAACTGGTGCCAAAGGCAAATTTAAAGGTGTCAGTGGCGATAGTGAACGGAGCAGAGTGATCGGGAATATGGAGAACGGGTTTCGACTAAAAGAGTGTTTTTAGTCGATTGAAGGCGGCCTGACAGGTGGGGGTCCAAGACCAAGGAAGATTTTTCTTGTTTAGGTTAATGAGAGGATGAGCGATGTTAGAATTGTCAGGGATGAAACAACAGTAGAAGTTGGCAAAGCCTGGGAAGAAGCGCACATCCTTGACTTTGGAGGGAGTAGGTCAAAGGGAGATTCCTTTGAGTTTAACCAGGTCCATGGCAAGTTGGCCCGGCTTTACAATTATTCCAAGGTAGTTCACCTCGGAGGTTGCAAAGGTGCATTTCTCATGTTTTAGATGGAGGTCTAGGTCTGACATCCATTGAAGAACTTGGCGTGTCCGTTCAGTGTGGGTTGCATTATCGGGAGAGTAGATAAGGAGGTCATCCATGTAGATGACAAGCCACCCTTCGGCGATCATGTTGCAGAAGAAGTCATTCATGAAGCATTGGAAGGTGGCAGGGGAGTTATAAAGGCTGAAGAACATGACTGTTGGTTCGAAGAGCCCCTTGTGGGTTACAAAGGTAGCTTTCCATTGATGGCCATCTTTGATACAAACATTGTTGTAGCCCCAGCGGACGTCAAACTTAGTGAAAAGTTTGGTTCCTTGAAGTTTATCGAGAAGGTCAGAGATAAGTGGAAGAGGGTAGGCATTGCAAACCATTTGTTCATTGAGGTAGCAGTAGTCTTGGCAGGAATAAAGACCTCCATTCTTCTTTTTAATGAAGAAGAAGGGTGAGGCTTGTGAAGAGTTGGAAGGACAAATCTTTCTGGAGGTGAGGTTTTCATCTAGGAAGGCTTCGGTGTCCTTTCTCTCATCAGGTGAGAGGGGGTAAACTTTCCCAATCTTTGGGACAAACAAGTAGGTGGGTATATATAGTGAATTACTATTTCAAACTCAGATTAAGTGGAGTATTCAGCATGCAGCCTTTCCATATTCTGAGTTTGGAAATATGGAGGTACAGAGATATTTCATAAATCAAAGATGTAAAGCTATCTAGAGTTCAAGAACTATAACAACTATTCTTGTCCAAGTCATCGTTGATCAGGCATGTAGTATGTTATTGTTGGCTGATCAATTGATCATTGAAGCTTAGTTACCTCCTACATGAGCATAAGGCAGATCTGAGTTGCTAATGATTTGATTAACAGATATATTAGATTTCATAAGGACTCAGTAGGTAGCCCATCTATGGTTTAAGTGAGCCATTATGGTGCCATAATTGTGCCCCATTTAGAAAGCCTAGGTATATACACTCTTTTTGGGTTACTAAGTTGTTAGTTAAGGTCTTTTGAATGATAAGAAAGACTGCAAAGTGCATTGAAAGTGACAATGTAAATTCATGCTTTGCAGATGCTACCTATGATATCTTTGTTTCTCTGCTTGCAATAGCACTCTTCTAGACATCTTGCGAAAGTTGATTTGGTCATTAGCAAAGGCAGTGGTGTAGGGCCACTATCCTGCTTGTCTATGTTCTTGAGAAAGATGAGCTTGGAGATACTCTTTCCAATATGAATTCTGCAAATTGTTAGTCTACCATAGTACTTCAATGCCCATTAAGTGATGTGTTATGCTTGTACCAGTTTGCTGCCAAACACATTGATTTAGTGATTCTTATTGTAGCTGAGTGCAGAGATATGGTACTTGGAGAACTTTGGTATATCTTGTTGCTATGCAAATCAAGTAATACACACATGCAATGACATACAACATTGGTGGTATTACTGGTTGTGGATTCCAGAGTGCTACTCCCTTCAGCCCTCATCTTTAAGCCTGCCTTCCAACAATCATCCAAATGGTATTCTGGATAGGATTCTAGATAGTCTTGCCCCTGAACTTCTCATTCATGATCCTCCTCTATAGTGTGCTTCTACAGTTGGCAAATCATGAATTTGTCATGGATGGCCTTAATCAACCTCCTATTAGTAGCACTAGGTGGCCTAATTATTTCTCTGAAATTTATACTCACTGGGTATCACACCTTTCTGACCATCCCTGCTTAGTTGAAGTCCATTATCTTCTAATACTATAATGTTTGCATTTTAGACATTGTCATGAATACATAGCCAGATAGGTGCAACTTTTTGAATATAGCTACAACATTTTGCAAAATGTAGAGGGGTTATGTGGAATTTCGCAGCTCTATATACTCTTCAAGTAGATTCATGACTAGCATGCACCATTTACCTAGGAGCTTGTTCATTCCTGATAAGATTGAAGCATAAAGAATTTATGAATGGTGGGTAAGTAAGACTTCATAAACTTAATGAAAATCTTGTTGTCACCTCCTCTTTCTTTGAAGATAAGCTTGGCTGGGTCTAGCCATTTTATACACCAGAAAGCCCTTTCGATGCCATCAGACTCATAACTGGTTGAATATGGAGACAGCTGTGCGTGATTCAAAGGAAGATTTTCACATATCGCTTACAACTTTTCATAGTACTCTTTCAATCATATAATAGCTCTGTAAAAAGCAGCTAAGTGACACACTATAGAAGATTGAATGTGCATGTCAGTAGAGTAAATTTAAATGAAATAAAATTGGCAAGGAGCTGTATTGAGGGATATATATTCCATATGGTGGCAGAAAATTCCATATATGACCCTATATAAAAGGCATTAAGTTCACACTTGACTTCAGAAGCAGAGGGACCAACCAAAAATGACCACCAGGATACATGGTAGTGGTGACTTATAATATGTGAGAGCTGTGTCTCTTGTACACTTCTAGTAGTATCCAATGGCCTGAAAGTTCTGCTGATGTTTATCTGGCCCCATTCTTATATTCAGCAATTGCATAATGACGATTATTGATGCTAAAGGTTGCATCCATGGGATTGTCTGCTAAGTCAAATGAAATGCCATATTTGGTGAATACATTGACAACAGAGTGAACTACACTGAGCTTTGCTGTTGTACAGCTCTGATATGACTCTTATGATGTCATCAGCAAATACATTATCCCTCCATGTTGATAGGATATTCTGACATTCATTAACAAAGCAACCAAATGTGTGGTGTAGTAGAGATGGAGGGATAGCTTCACATGACCATAGGTTCAAACAATCTGCAATGACACATGAAGGTGGCTGTCCATTCATCACCTTCTTTAATATAGATGTTATTGTAACCCCATATGAAATCTATTTTGGTAAACCAGTATGCTCCTTTTATTTTATCCACTAGTTGCAAGATTAAATGGAGTAGGGAATTGTTTTTGACTGTATGCTCATTTAGGTATTGATAATCTTGGACTATTTGCTTACATCCATTCTTTTTTAGAACAAAAAAATAGGTAATGTTTGTTTAGATTTAGAGAAGTGAATATAACCATTGCTGAGATAGTTATCAAAAAATTCTAATACTTTCTTCTGCTTTATGGCAAAAAGTGGGGTTAAACATTCCTTTGATTTGAATGATTCTCTTAGGTCAATAGCATGATCCCATGGTTTTTGAACTGGCATTCATTCTCATTTCATCTTTTAGAATGCACTGAGATATTTGTAAAATACCTCAAAAACAAGTGTTTCTAGTTTGGATTTCTTAGCAGGTTCCTTTTTGAGAGAGCTTATGTGAATCAGGTTGTTAATCTTCTTAGATTTAGTTTGTTGAGTGAAAGGTGACTTTCCTTGTAGGATACGACAAGTTTATAAACAACATGTTATATATGCTTTGCCAGTAGGCTAATCTATTTCTAGGTTGTGGTTTTTTATTTATGTGTATTCTAGTATCAACTTATTTTTTCCAAGATCTATTACTCCAGCCAGAATCTTTCCCTATGCACTTGGAACTCAATGATTAGTTCAGCACAATGAGTGATTGATCCTGCAGAGTTAGTGGTTTCATCTACATTATAGACAAGAATATATTGTGGAATGAGTCATAATAGAAGTTAGAGTTTTTTTAACATAGCAAGATAAATCTATTTAGCCTCACTGTCTAGCAGCACTTTTGTGCAGTAGTTCTTTTCATTTTTTCTGAGGGTTTTAATAATGTCAAGATGAATATCATAAGGATCAAAAGATCTTATATGGGTGGCATTTGGGGTTGAAAAGACAGAGAGGGCTTAAATAGAAACAAGCACCAGTGAGAAGCCCTAGCCAAGATTGAAGACCCTATCTGGCTATAATTTAAATGACTAAAATTAGTAATAGAAGCAACTTGAACACTCAGACTGCTTAAGTTAATCTTCAGTTTCCATAGTATGTGCTTTCTTTGTTTTGGAACATATTTTCTTGTGTTCTTCTTATAACAAATTGCATTTCCAGCATTGAGTTGATGGCTTCTTGTAGTCTTTGCTGAAATGCCTGGTTCCTTCACAGTTGAAACAGCTGAAGAAACACTTTCTAGGGTAACTGAGGGCATTGACTTCTTCATCAGGTTTTTCTTCCCATAGGGCATCAACATCCATTGCATTAGAATCTCTGTAATTTCTGAAAGATTCTGCATTTAGATGGGGGCAGGGGTCCTTGGCTCTTTTGGAGAGAAAGTGCATTGCTTCAAATTTCTTTTCTATATCTAGGATTTTCTCAGGGTAGCCATCTAGATCATATAGGTCTCAATTTCCATTTAAGATTATTTGATCATAGATCCTCTCAGAGATATTTCTTTCCAGAATATTCATAGCATGTGTGTTGGTAATGTTGACTTCTTTGACTAGGGTTGCAAAGCAGTTGACAAAGGTCTTAATGTAGACTTTTTTGTCTTCAAGGGCATACTTGTAGTTCCATAGTTTCTGCAATGCTTAGTTTTTCTTGGTGGTAGATTAGTACTGAGCTTTGATATCTTTCACAAGGCTTCTACAACTATAGCCTCTACCTTTTTTAAGACAAAATTGGACAAAGATAAGACCAGTGTTTCCACTCAACTGAGATAGAACAGTAACTATTGCTTTATAAAAGTGGATGGAAATAGAGTTAAAGTTAAGAGTCAACATGTTTTCATTTTCAGCCACCAGTCTTTGAAGTTAAAGATTTTATTTTTATTTTTTGGGATTAAATAATATTTTTTTACCTTTTTAGAAACTTGTACTAAGGTGAGATTCTTTCTTTGCTACTCCATACCTTATACCTATACATTATAGTTGTACTTCTACAGGTGTGGAATATATTAGTCATTGACTCTATTAGTACTAAGTTATACTTCTACAAACATTTCAACAGGGTTGTAGGTGAAAATATGCCTGGCTAGAGTAAAAAGGGTTTCGAAGTCTATATTGTTAAATACCTAATCTAACCACTTAGGTTTAGAGAAGGTGAGCCTGGTAGGATATTCCCATACAAATGTATTCTAACCTGCATTATCTTCGTTTTTATGCTGTGTAGTGTCAGAGGGGTTAGAATGTTCAGAGATGATGAATTTGAAATAGTAGAAATTGTAAATGATGTTGAAAGTGAATACTTCTCTTTTGGAGATGGTCCAGAGGAGGATGAAGGTGAGGAGAGTAGTGATAAGGATAAGTGTGATAGTGATAAGAAAAGCTAAAGGATGGAAGAATATTAAAAGTATGAAAGCAAGAAACAAGTATGTTTGAGTGATTAAGAAAGTGTTCATTTCTTAGGCAAGGTGTTTATTGTGTTATGCAAGTTGATAGGCTCTTTTAAGTAGTTTACTATATGCAGATTTAGGGTGGTGGTAAGTAGTTTTAGTTTGATAAAGAAGGAAGCAGTTTTTGTAAACCTTAAACAGGCACTAGTTGTGCTAATTGAGGGGAGTGATTGATGGTTTCTTTGATGGTGGGTCAATTGGAGTTAA
This sequence comes from Boletus sphaerocystis, assembly GCA_038092615.1. NCBI lineage: Eukaryota > Fungi > Basidiomycota > Agaricomycetes > Boletales > Boletaceae > Boletus > Boletus sphaerocystis. The sequence continues at coordinate 390 of JBBPQR010000274.1, read as the reverse complement.
GAAGATAGAAGGAACATGACACAATTAGGGATTTATTGGTATAAATTCTAGAATTAGATGATGAAGACTAGAAGTGGGGGAGTTTGGAAGTTCAGGGGCAATAGTAGTGTACCTAATTGTTTTGATAGTAACATTTAGGAATATGGAGTATCTCCTGTGGTGAAAGAGAAAATATCCTATGCTTAAGGCAAGGAGGTAGTATAGGATCCTGGAACCAATGACAAGGAATGAGATTAAAACTAGGATAAGATGTGGGAACTCTTTTTCTAATTTGAAAGTGTGCCTCAACCCTGGCTTAGACAGCAATGACTCTCTCATATAGGCATTGTCTATACTTCTCATGGTGCTGCAATGATCCAAGCTAAATGCCTTTGTGAGTAATAGCATCCA
>JBBPQR010000273.1:0-13614 GCA_038092615.1 Boletus sphaerocystis | reverse complement strand
CTTTAGAAGAGTGCGCGACAGTCGCGACTTGCGGCCTTATGTAGTAAATAGCCACCCTGCCGGCAGACGTGTAGACTCCAACGGCCTGGTATTATCGGTGCGCCCATTTCATACGTCCGCATGTTGCATCGTGCTGATGGCCCTAATCCAGCCCATACGGCAGCTGACAACAAACATCGTGGACACGTACCATATTTGCAATCCACAGTTCCGATACAACCCACGGCGCATCCTTACAAAACCGAACAAACCAGCCCACAGTGATGGTTACGATAACGATGTCAATGATTGGCTGGAGAACGAGGATGGCCACAAGTGCGTCCCTCGTATTCACCCCCTTTTTGCATTCATTCACATCTCTCGAACAGTCGTTACCTGATCTTGGACATTCTCGGTCAGGGAACGTTTGGTTAGGTCGTCAAGTGCCAGAACATGAAGACCAACGAGGTTGTGGCCGTCAAGGTTGTGAAGAACAAACCGGCATACTTTAATCAAAGTATGATGGAGGTCACGATACTAGAACTGGTGCGCGCTTCCCATGGGTCCGCGAACTAGTCTCTGAGCCCTACCACAGCTCAACAATCAGTGTGATCCGGGGGACGAACATCACATTTTGCGATTGCGCGATTCCTTTATCCACCGCAACCACCTGTGTCTCGTTTTTGAACTCCTTTCATCCAACCTTTACGAACTCATCAAATAAGACCAGTTCCAAGGACTGAGCATGCAGCTCGTCAAGGTGTTTACCGCTCAGCTGTTGGATGCGCTCACTACGCTCAAGGACGCGCGATTGATCCACTGCGATCTCAAACCAGAAAGCATCCTGTTGAAGTCGTACGTCTCGTCCCTCACCCATTGTCATTCCATGTGTTCACTCTTGCTCAGTCTTCAATCACCGCAAATCAAAAGTGATCGATTTCGGGTCGGCTTGTCACGAGCGGCAGACAGTATACACGTATATCCGGTCAAGAGGGTGAGCAAGTTGTCCTCGGTATCCCCTACACGTCCTCCATCGACATGTGGTCTCTAGGCTGTATTGCGGTGGAGCTGTTCTTGGGCCTGCCACTGTTCCCGGGAACAGGCGAGTATAATCAGATTACCCGGATAGTTGAAATGCTTGGGTGAGTCATTTTTGGCTATGCATTTGCACCCGTCGTCCGCGGGTTGATGAGTTTTCGGACACAGGATGCCTCCTACATACATGCTGGACGTGGGGAAGCAGACAAAACAGTTCTTCGATTCCTACGTGGACGTGTTTGGCCACAAAAAGTACAGACTGAAGACACTGGAGCAATATTCGCGGGAACACAACGCGAACGAACAACCCGGGAAGCAATATTTCAAGGCAACGACGCTACCGGAGATTATCAATACTGCGCCCATGCCGACGTTCAAATCGACAACTCGGCAGGGTCATGAGGTGGAGAAAGGTACGGCCCATCGCCGTTGCTTTCTTTTCTTGACATTTGTTTGCTGCGCACGACGTACTGCGGGGCGCGCTCTGTTTACCATCGCGTAATTAATCCGTGCGAATCCGATCCCGCACGATAGAACTCAACAATCGCGCGCGGTGGGCCGTCCACGTACGCGACGCAACCAGCGCCGCCGCCTCCGCCTCCACAACCCGCACAGCATCCGTATGTATCACAGTCGGGTGCAAACGCGCCATTGGAGGGGGCGCGTCTGCCTATCCGTCTGGCGCACCGAGCCTGAACGTGCCCGGGCTGTTGAATCCGAACGCGCCGACGGGCACGACCACGTCTGGGTACTACCCAAACGCGTCACACACGCACGGGCATGGTCACGGACACGGACACGGACACACGCACGCGCGTATACGCGCCAATACGATCGACCACAGCGATGTGATCCCACCGCGGCTGGCACGTCTGCAACACATGAACCAAGACGTGATCGCGGGGCGGAACGCGCTGACGCCCGTGTTGAACCGGGATGATGCGATGCGGGAGTGGGAGCGACGGCAGGCTGGCAAGGCGGTTGCTGCACAGCCGTATCCACAACTCGAGCATTTGCAGCAACAGGCGGAGTTGGCAGGTGCCGGAACTGGAACGAGACGGTACCAAGCGCCACCGTCCAAATTGTCCCTTTGTATCAGCCTACGATTATCGTGGAACGTACGGTCGGCTGCAAGAGGGGATGCGGGGCCGAGTACGGGGTACAATCCCTCGGCGATGGTCACGAGTCCTGCGCAGACGTACGCGACGGGGTTGGGTGGGGGTGCAGGAGGCGGTGGCGGAGGAGGAGCAGGTGGTGGTGGTGGCGGAGGAGGAGCGACAGGTAGTGGTCTTGGTGGAGGTCCTGGAACAGGTGGCGGCGGAGGCACGCGGTACCCACCAACGTCGTATGCGCAACAGCAAGCCTCGAATTCGCCGTTTGATGCGATCGGACAGCGAACGGATATTGGGACGCTGTATGTGCCGTTGCAGCTGGATTAGTATCAGTCGTATGCGACGACGACGACGACGGGCGATGGGGTTGGGGTTGTTGGGGGTGTAAGAACGCAGGGTGTGAATGCGCCAGGCGGGGCTGGTAAGGGCGCGTCGGCTTTTTATGGTGCGAACGTTGGAGGTGTACAAGGACAGAACCGGGGGCAAGTGGTGCTGAAGGGGGGGAGGACAAGGACAGGGTGGGATGAGCAAGGAAGCGAGACGAATGAGCGGGATGGATATCTAGTCAAGGTGATGTACGAGGTGGTTTTTTTCTTTTTCTTTCGTTGGATTCTCTTCTGTTCTGATGTTGGTACTGGTGATGATATCCGTTGCCCCGCGTTCACAATCCCCCTATCTTTTTTTTAACCTCTTATCGTCGAGCTCCACCTCCTAACCTGCCTGCTTCCTACGAATCCCCACGAGAACGTTTGATCTTATCCGCGTCAGCTGTATCCTTCGTCGATAGTCATGTCTGGGCAACGCCGCGGATGCCCACCTAGCTCAATTGGCAAGAGCATCATTTCAAAATTATCTTTGGAGACTACGAGTTCGACTCTCGTGGTGGGCTATTGGTTTTTTTGGATGTAATATCGGTAGTCAATTCAGGAACTCGAGGCCTTGTAGGTAAACTAGTCGAGGAAGCGTTGGAACGATGTTGCTCTCGTATTGACCCTGTACAGGCTACAGCTGGTGTCATACTTTACTAACCCAGCTCACACCATCGTTGCTCTCTATCCCTGCATCAACGACCCCCCCTACTCACCGCCCTGGCCCTGGTGTCTCTCTCATACCGCACCTACCCACGTCTACCTCTTTTCGGCATCTTTGGATCGACAAGAACAGGCTCGAAGACGCTGTGTGGCGCGCCCCACATATGCGTCATGATGTCGGGCTGTGGGAGAATGGGTGGTGGGTGCAAGATGCGGTGCAAGTCTGTCCTGACGTTTTGCGCGCGAAGGAGGAGGGTGCGACAACGTCTAGTGTGTCCCAGTGTGACAGTGTAGTCTGGAGATGGTGGGAAGCCACCCGGAGATCGGGAGAAATGGAAATGGAAATGTAGTCCAAGGCTCAACGAACGGGTGGGTTAGACATGGAAGAGATGGTTGGTGTGGTGTTGGGGGTAAAGTTAACCCTCGCGCGTGCAGTGATGACATGATTCAGATGGTGTCGTTTACGTTGTACAGTAGCAACCTGATGTTTCGCTCTCCCTTGGTGCTGCATTTATCGAGACGGAAGGGTGGCCGATTTAATCGAGGCGTGGGCCATCGAGGGTGATGTACTAGTACTGTATGATGGGTGCGTATGCGTCGGTGCAGATGAAGGTAGGCCATTTTCGAGTCCCACCCGTTTTCTCTAACGGTTGAACGATTGGTGAGACGTCGATGACGGTGGGTGAGGCAGGTCCATGTTGGCAGGGGTCTGGAGGGGTCATGATGCGTCTACGAGCATTGCTTGCTTCGTTTTGGGTTTTTTTTTTGTCAAACGTTGGTGGTCGACGTTTTCTTTTTTCGAGCGCATCGCACTGCGCCCTACCCTTGATGTATTAGGAACAATCCACGACAAAGTTGCGACAGTATTCATGTTCGATTGCCTGGAGCCATTCAATATGGATACGCCTGTGCATATATACGATTTAGCAACACCTCAGGCTCGTACTTACATACCTTTCTTTGAAAACGCCCGAGTTTGGGGCTGTGCCATGTCTGCCTGCCATTTCTCCCACGGTGCCCATCGTTCGGATCCACAACCTCACAAGCTATCAGCTGCGCTATTTTCACATCTGAGCTTTAGTATCAATCGCATTCACAATGAAAGCTATCAAGAAACAACTCAGAAACATGCGATCCCGCATCGCATCCAGATCTTCGTCTCCCGCGCCTGTCGAATCTCCCAACGTTCCCACCACACAGCCTGGCAACCTCCACACTCCCCCGATGCAAGTCCAACAGGCAGATTCAGGTGAGCCTTGCAACCACTGGTCCATCTTAAGCTGCACTCTAACAACGAGGGTTGTCCAAACACCAGCTCATCGTTCCGGGGTTCCCGACATGCAACCTGGCGTGACCACCAACGACTCGGACAATCTCCTTACTCAAGCCCAAGACAATCAAGCGCTTCGTCTCGAGACACAGAAGGGCGACTCAGATGAGCCCGGTGAGCAGGTCGTCATCTCCTTCGAGCCATACTCTAACTGCATGGCATTGCCATAGTGCAAACAAAGGTTGCGGATGTCGCCGACTTCATGCAAGATGTCGACACGGACCTCATGAAGAAATTCGGTCGATTTCGAATTCTCATAATCGGCAGGGCGAATTCCGGAAAGACAACCATCCTTCAGAAAATCTGCAATGCGACAGAAGATCCAGAGATCTACGACGATCAAGGGGAACGGGTACGTTTTATGAAGCTGGGGTAGTGGATAATGACGCTATCGACGTGTGACCAGGTTGATCTCGAGATCAAAGGGTCTAGAGGGGTGACTACCGTGGGTTCTGTGAATGTCGTTGCAACTCACTCGTACTTTCGTAGCGGGGAATCCATAATATCAATCATGAGATGGTCTTCAAGAGTAACCCAAAATTTGTGTTTCATGATTCTCCTGGATTCGAGGCTGGCCATGAGGATGAATTTGAACTAATGCAACTGTTTATCACGGAACGTGCAGATACCAATTTCCTCAGGAAGCGGATCCATGCCATATGGTGAGCTTGCACGATAATTGTACGTGCTCTGGCATTAATGTATACAGGTACTGTATTCCGATGGATCAATTTCATCGTGCTATCAGTGTTGCAGAGGAAAGGTTCTTTGCTGAATGTGACACTAGGAGTGGTAATGTATTCTGTTTGATGAGATTTATATGCTGATTGGTCTGGTTGCTAGTGCCGGTTGTGGTGCTGTTCACAAAATGTGATGCACTCAGGGCACAGGCATTTCGGCCTGAGCATGTTCTTTTGTCTAAAGAAGACCAAGAGAAGGAGTTGGGGAAGTTAACTGAACATATGTTCAACAAGAGAGATATTTGGGGTGATCTATGCAAGGTGACCTTTCCTCCACAAACATTTGTGAAGCTGGAAAGTATGTATATTTATATTTTCATGTGCATTGCATGCTATTAAACAATTTGTTAGATATGGACAAATCTGATGCAGGGTGTAACATGATACTAGCAGAGACTGCAGCTGCATTGAGCAGTCAATCATTGCAGATGCTGTTAGTGTCAGCACAAGAGAAGAACATCCAGCTATGTATTAAGTATGCTGTCAAATAGTAAGTGAACCTATTATTCAAAGGAGGACATCTGTATCAATGCCATCAAGTGTCTTGGAGCCCCATATTAGATTCAATAAGACCAATGGTCTAGCTTTTGGAATAGCAAGTTGGTTTCCACATACTAAGGTGAGAAAATCATGAATATTTTTTTTTTATGGGCACCTATTGATTGATTATTTGTTGCTCAACAAAAAAAGGTAAGAGTTATATTTTTAATGCTGGTTAACATAACAAAAAAATGCTGGTCATGATGGTGCCTATTATAGGAAGTAAGTGGTCTGATATGGTTTAGAAGAATGAGCATATTGCTGATGACCTTTCCTGCTGCTGCTCTTCCATTCATAGTATGTAAGTGGTTTGATCTGGCTCAGAGATGGGAATATTGCTCATTACTATGTCTACTGCTACTCTCCCATTTATAGCCAGTAAGTGGTCTGATCTGGCTCAGACATGGGAATATTGCTCATCACCATTCTACCACTGCTCTCTCATTCATAGGGAGTAAGTGGTCTGATCTGTCTCAGACATGGCAATGTTGCTCATCACCATTTCTACTGCTGCTCTCCCATTCATAGCCAGTAAGTGGTCTGATCTGGCTCAGAGATGATAATGTTGCTTATCACCATTTCTACTGCTGCTCTCTTATTCATAGCATGTAAGTGGTCTGATCTGGCTCAGATATGGGAATGTTGCTCATCACCATTCTACCACTGCTCTCCTATTGATAGGGAGTAAGTGGTCTGATCTGACTCAGAGATGGGAATCTTGCTCATCACCATTTCTACTGCTGCTCTCCCATTGATAGGGAGTAAGTGGTCTGATCTGACTCAGAGATGATAATGTTGCTCATCACCATTTCTACTGCTGCTTTTCCATTCATAGGGAGTAAGTGGTTTGATCTGGCTCAGAGATGGGAATCTTGCTCATCACCATTTCTACTGCTGCTCTTCCATTCATAGGCAGTAAGTGGTTTGATCTGGCTCAGACATGGGAATATTGCTCATCACTATTTCTACTGCTGCTCTCCCATTGATAGGGAGTAAGTGGTCTGATCTGGCTCAGAGATGGGAATGCTGCTCATCACCATTTCTACTGCTGCTTTTCCATTTATAGCAAGTAAGTGGTCTGATCTGGCTTAGATATGGGAATGCTGCTCATCACCATTTCTACTGCTGCTCTCCCATTTATAGCGAGTAAGTGGTCTGATCTGGCTTAGACATGGAAATGCTGCTCATCACCATTTCTGCTGCTGCTCTCCCATTGATAGGAAGTAAGTGGTCTGATCTGGCTCAGACATGGGAATATTGCTCATCACCATTTCTACTGCTGCTTTCCCATTCATAGCGAGTAAGTGGTCTGATCTGGCTCAGAGATAATAATGTTGCTTATCACCATTTCTACTGCTGTTTTCCCATTCATAGCTTGTAAGTGGTCTGATGACTCTGATCTGGCTCAGATATGGGAATGTTGCTCATCACCATTTCTACTGCTGCTCTCCCATTCATAGCTTGTAAGTGGTTTGATCTGGCTCAGTCATAGGTTTTAATGTTGCTCATCATCATTTCTACTATTGCTCTTTCATTTATAGGCAGTAAGTGCTTTCAAATCAAGCAATTGCTAACTATTCACCATTACATGTACCTTTTGCTATTATTTCTTTCTTGTTTCTTTTCAAACAGAATGTAAGTCATTTGATATGTGATACATTGTACACTCTAATTTGCTTGGTGTTTGATCATTTTGTTGTTGTACATCTTGTTTAGCTGGTGAGTATCATATTTCTGCACTTAGAAATCTGGTATATATTTATGTGTTGTATAGGATGTGAGTACTAGTCTTTGTTAACAAATTCTGGTTGTTTACATGCACATCTTGTTGATATTTAGAAGGTAATGTGTATCTGTTTTATTTTGAATATTTTAATTAATTGATCAATTAGACTGTATGTTTTTATCTTTGTGCTCTACTGCAATATATTCCTTATATTATTCAGATTCTCAGTTTCAACAAGAAACAACTGGTATATATATTTCAATCTCAATGTTTCATTAGTTTTGTTAATACCTATTATCTTATAGACTTCTGCAAGTGGTGCAGGTGGTGTACACACCACATCAAATGCATGTTAATTTATAGACACTATACACAGCACTAAATCCATCAGATATCTAGATCAGGACCACAACTAGCACACGGAAGGATATTCTTCAAGAAGGAATTGGTATGTTAATCTTACCCAATCTTGATGTTTAATAACTTTCATGTATTTTTTAACAGATCTCATATTACTTCTTGAATATTCATTTTCTCTTGTTCCAAACAACATCAGAGATCCATTCTCTGTGGCAAAACAAAAGTATAAAAAATCTGGAACATCTGCCAAAGTGGCCCAGGAACTCAACGCACTCTTTGACCAATACTTTGTCACCAATGATTGGGATCAAAAAGTCAAACTGCTTATGGATGTAATCTCACATCATCATATATGTAAGAAGTAAACTGATACATTTATTTATATTTATATACTAATGGATGCACTTGTAGCATAGAGTCAAATATTAATATTTTGGCTTGAATCCTTTTTTTCTGCCTACATCTTATTATAATATATTGTAAGATGATATTTTTAGTTTCTTCTAGGCATATATACATATATGTTTTCCTTGAATTTCCTCTCTTGCTCAAGCTTCGTCACTTAGGGTTATGAAATGCAACATGTAGGCAGTTTACAGCACATATTATTCTAACTTTGATGAGGTTTTCTGCATGGATGTATATGTATATGCACTTATTGTAACTTAGGATATGATCTATGCATTGTTTCTTGACATCCATTATTATTATGCATTTAAGGACTCTGAGCAAAATTATTGCCTGCATTTTCCCCACCTGCAGGCTGCAATACTGTTAGTAGCCTATAATACCTTGATGCAGAATATCATATGCTTCTTAGCCCAAAGTGTTGTTCATATCCCCTACTCTAGTGCCCACTGCCAATGAGTGGTCACCAAGCCAATCATGAGTGGTCACACTAAGCCTTGGAGCAACAGTTATACCCTTACTAAGTTGAAAGTATGTATACATACAGTGAGGTGTAAAACCATTGCAATACCTAACCCCAAATTGGGGCGTGAAGTGCTCTGCAATCACTTGTGGGAATTTCACTTTGCTTTGGTGGGAACAAATAAAATACAGACCCTTAGCTACAACTCTGTCCCCAGGGTCATGTGATTTTGCTTACATACTACAAAGATACAGCCATTTCAAAACATCAATACCATTGCAACAATTTTGCACCCTTTGCTCATTACATTGAAATCAAGTATTATTTGGTTATGTTTGGTCATACAAACAAACATGCACATATTAGAACCATGTCTGAGTTTAAAATAGTTCACACATATCTTTGTTTCCAACCACAACCATCATGAGAACCATTTCTCCTACTCAAAAACAAACCATCCTCTCTATGCTTGATGCTGGCCAATCTGCTCACTCTATTGTTATGTTTCTTTTCTTTTCTTGCACTTCTTTCTTCAGATGAGGACCGACCTCACTGACACATGTACCAGTCCTCTGCTTGCCTTGCCCTTGGACTCATACTTGGCCGTTCGGGCCCCGTCAAGTATCCCTCACCTTGCTTATTCATTGTTGCTTACTCTTCTACCAATGCCATCGCATCGCTTATTCATTCATGCTTACTCTTCAGCCAATGCCGTCACATCATTTACTTAATTTCTATTGTTATCTCCACTGACTAATCATTCTCTCCATTTCCATTCCATTCCAGCTGATTAGTCATCCCCTCTTGGCCCTAATATATAAACCCTTCAATACCTGCATGTATTCCCCATGCTAGTCTTACCTGAACTCCCACCTAAGTTCCTAGCTCCAATACATTGCTTCCTCTCCCCTTGTCCTTGGACTTCTCTAAGTCATTGCCCTACTTCTGAGTGGGTGCTCTTGTCTTAACTTCATCTCAGTGACTATTGCCACTGATCTCCAAGCCTTACCTTCGTGGTAGTGGCCTGTCGTCTTGGTTGGAAAACCTCCAACACCTTCGCTTAAAGGAAACCCCTTGGTGCGACTCTTTGGAAGACCATTGTCTTCACCCTTCAGGTTTTCACTTGTCCACACTCAGGCCAAGTGTAACATCTATTGCATCCACTACTGGTCTTAATGTGTCTACCATATCCAGATTATGCTCCAAAGAGTATTCTAAGCTCCAAAAAGCTACTAGAGGTCATCCATCCAAGCTTTCCTTTGCCAATATCCAGCATGCCATTCATCTCATCTTCTCTGGAAAGGCAGAGAATGCTGTTCAGGTGACCAAGGCACTCACCAATATAGTCAGCCAGCCTCTCTCTACCTCCACAGTGCACAGACAATTGAGGAAGACAGGTATGAAAGCTGTGGTTAAATCCAAATAGCCTTTTCTTTCAACCAAGCATTGTAAGGCTCATCTAGACTTTGCTTATGCTCATAAAGATTGGACTCTGGAGGACTGGAAGAAGGTAATATGTGTTATGCTTGGCCTGGATAGGGACGAGTGAGGACTCAAGGATGGAGGTTGAAGGCTCCAGACACAGAGGTTTCTCCTAGGAGGCTTTCCTGAAGATAAGGGTCAAGGGTTTCTTGACAAGACGACGGCCCACTATCTGTTGGTAAGGGTTGGAGACTATCGGCAATAGTCGATAAGTAAAACTAGGAGCGTCGACTCAGAAGTACGACAAAAACTTAAAGAGGTTCAAGGGATACTTGGGCAGGTGCAGAGTGAGGCTAGGGACTCAGGTAGAATTGAGTAAAACTAGCGTGGGGAATACAGGACAGTATTCGACGGGTTTATATACAGGCCAAGATGGAGATGACTAATTGGATGGAAACAAATGGAAATGGAGAGAAAGATTAGTCAGCGGAGATAAAGAGATAAGGAAATAAGAGATACAACGGCGTTGTATCTAAAGCATAAGCAAGAATGAGTCAAAAGATAAGATCATGTAAGAGATACTTGACGGTGTTATTAGACAAGCTATAACACTTGCCTTTACACTCAGACTACACTACGAACGGTACACTTTATGTTAACTCTTCTTATCTTATCAGATAACGTCATGTGACTGGTCATGTGACCATCCGGTTATCTGTTTACGATCTTATCTATATCTTACCCCTAGGAGAAGTCACATGATACTGGCACGTGACATGCTGACTAATGGTCTAGGCCAATGACGTCATAGTCTAGGCAATGATGTCATAGATGACATCATACCTCATGTCCACCACATGGACTCCTAGTATACCGGCCCTAGAGCACATCTCACACCTGCCCTTAACCGATCCCCTACATATATATACTGTACCCTGTACTCTAGATATCCCCCAGTCTATTCACTTGGTTCTTACCCGGTTCCCTACATCCAAACTGCCTGAGCATCCACAGTGGAGGGCTATTCCCCTCTTGCCAGTTATGCCACTGTAAAAGGCTCCTTACGATCGTCTACGCGACTCCTCTACCATCGCCTTCACCATTGCCCTCGATGGGCTCGCCATTATTTATGGTTGAAGTGATGCTCCGCAACAGATGGGGTCTGAACGGCCAAGTACTAGTCCGAGGGAAGAAGGTTAGCATAGACAAGGACGAGTACATGTTTTGGTGAGGTCGGTCCTCATCCAATAAGGAAACAGGTAAAATGTACAAAGAAAACATAACAATATGGTCTGATGAGACCAAAATCAATTGCCTAGGATCAGATGGGCGAAAATGGGTGTGGAAAAAGGCAGGGGAAGGGCTAAGTGATAGGCTAGTGGAAGGTACAATAAAGTTTGAAGGAGGTTCTTTGATGATATGGGGCTGTATGACTTAACAGGGAGTTGGCTATGCTACCAAGATTGATGGTAGGATGGATGGGGACCTTTACCTTCAGATTTTGAAGGATGAACTGCTCAATTCTTTGCAGTTTTATGGTCTTGATCCTCCTGACATTATCTTTCAGCAGGACAATGACCTCAAACATACTTGCAAGAAGGTAAAGGATTGGCTTCAGGAGCAGGACTTTCATACTATGATATGGCCTGCACAGTCTCCTGACCTCAACCCCATTGAGCATCTCTAGGGTCATCTCAAAAGAAGACTAGCAGATTATGATTCCTCTCCTAAGGGGATTCATGAATTGTGGGAGAGAGTTCAGGTTGATTGGGAGGTGATAGCAGTTGAAGAGTGTCAGAAGTTGATAGAGAGCATGCCTAGAAAGATTGAAGCAGTTATCAAGGCAAAGGGAGGCTATACCAAGTACTAATATACCCAGGAAAGCAAAAGATGCAAAACTGTTGCAATGGTATTAGTGTTTTGAAATGGCTGTATCTTTGCAGTATGTAAGTGAAATCACATGACCCTGGGGACAAAGTTGTAGCTAAGGGTTTGTACTTTATTTGTCCCCACCAAAGCAAAGTGAAATTCCCATGAGTGATTGCAGGGTGCTTCACACCCTGGTTTGAGATTAGGCATTGCAATGGTTTTGCACCTCACTGTATGTATGGGGTGGACACAACATTATACAAATATTTCAACATTTATATTATTTTATGATGTTGTTACTTAATATAAATACTCCTTTAATTAGTTTCTTCTCTAAATATTATATATTATATTCTGCTATTGATAGTCAATATTATTTAATGGCTGTTGTAGCTGTACTTCAAGTGTCCACTTTTGCTACACTTTGTTAATGGTGCACGTTTTGTACACTTTTGGTAGATTTTTGGTAGACTTTTATAGCAGCTACACTTTTCTAGACAAGAAGTACACTTTTTGATATATTTGTAGTACATTCTTAGTACATGTTTACTATCAATATGATTTGATTTAAATAACTAAAGCTAATACCAGAAATGGCAGATAATAATCAAAGAAGGCTAAAATTTAATTTTGAGATAATTCAATGAAATAGAAGAATTATGAGAAATTCCTTGAAATATTTCTATATTTCTATAAATTATCTATGGGTGGTTTTTCCTAGTAGTAATGAACAAATAAAACATGATGATACCTGGAATTCTTAAATGATTGAGGATCATTCAGAAGAGCTGCAGGTAAGCATGACAGTATTCATGCCACTATACAACAGGGTTAGTGACATGCTCAGTGTGTATTGAGATGGCACTCAAGTTCTGAACTGAGGTCAGCAGAGTTTGGGGATACCAGGATGGGGAGGTCATCAAACATGTGTTGCCAGTGTTGAACTGGGTCACAGTAAACTCAGTGTAATAGAGGTGTTAATTTGTGGACTTCAAGTTACCTCTTATTAGAAATGCTAGACCACTTTGTGGCAATAAGGTTCCTAGGAAGTGCTGTGCTACTAGTAGTGGCTGCACCCAACACTGGAACATAGCCCATATAGCTGAGTACCAACTCTGATGCTTGGCTTAGGCCTTTTGCTCAGTGGTTCAAGTTTGATACTTTGGTTTAACAAGTCCTCCCTGCCCTCAGGCTATGACATCGACAAGTTGGCAATGCAGTCAGATGTAAAGTGCTACGAACTAGGACCAACCAAGGGTTGACATTCTGGGTCACCAACAGCGCCGAAGTGTGTTTCTCCGCTGATATACGCACCAGTTGTACCCCCATCAGGTGTATTCTCATGTGCTTTTTTTTCACGTATTCGCCCAACCAATCCCTCATCCTCCCAATTCCACAACTACACCAATCAAATCAGCACAAACGCGTGTCCTAGGCCACACGCAACGATCCCACCCCGAAATCCCCTCCACTCCCTCGATCGAGGTCGTTGAACGGATCGCGCATGCTCCCCGTCTTGCCCCGCCAGAGTTGTGTGTACAGCGTCTTGATCTTTTGTAATTCGGCATCTGCAGCGGCGGTCTTGGCCGCGAGCGA
>JBBPQR010000272.1:0-13637 GCA_038092615.1 Boletus sphaerocystis | reverse complement strand
TGAGGTATGATGTCATGGTGACATCATTGTCTAGACTATGACGTCGTCAACCTAGACCGCTATGTCAGCATGTCACGTGCCAGTATCACGTGACTCTCCTAGGGGTAAGTAATAGATAAGATCTAAGGCAGATAACCGGATGGTCACGTGACGTTATCTGATAAGATAAGATAAGAGAGTCTGTAGTAAACCGTTCGTAAGTGAGTCCAAGTGCAAAGGCAAGTATCATAGCTCGTCCGATAACATTTACATACCAACCGCAATCCCTTGCGGTAATTCTCCTGATCAAAATCAATGGATACCTCCACAAACACCACCAAGATCTGAATCTCCACTTTATTTTGGTCCCGAATCAAGTCCAAGTCCTCCACCTCTGAGGATGCCCTTTAAACCAACATATCCTGGTGTAAGGAGATCTAAACCAGACACAGGACATAGAAGCGAAATTGAGGATTGTCATCAACATAAACAATTTCTCATTTCAGATTCACCTCCTTCACTAACTGACAAAGATCACTGGTTAATACCTGCTCCAATACCTCCAGTTTGGATGCCACCCAGACAATGTCCTGGAGAAACATTACCAGAATTCTGTATTTGTCCTCATCAGCATCATCCTACATGAGATGAGAGATCTTCATTCAGACCTCCTCTTGAGCAATGCAGATCTAACTGCATTTCTCAACCTTGCATCTTACCAGACAATACTTATGGTAATCAACCTGCAGTTGAGATAGAGTGAGACATAAGAGAAGGACTAACACACCAATTCAGAAGGAGTCTCTATCTAGAGCTGAATCACTGATTAGATCAGATTCTATTCAAGAAGAACAGAGATCCACTAATAAAAGTAAGACTCTTGGAGAAATGTATAGTGCAAAATGGATGCAATATCATTTTGCACAAGCTATCAATCATAGAGAATGGACAGTACTAAAGTAATACTGAGATATAGCAAAGCTTTCTCAAGATCAACAAAATGCTTGATATAATGCTGATAAAGATGAGATAAAGTCTTCACATGAATGAAAGGTATGGAAACTTGTTGACCTTTCTAAAGGAAGACAACCCATCAAAGGAAGATGGGTATTTGCCATATGCTCTGGAAATTGAGTTAAAGCTTGTTTCATTGCGCAAGAATTTACTCAAATCTTTGGAATAGATTACAAAGAAACCTTTTCTTCTGTTGCAAGATTTGAAACAGTGAGACTGGTTCTTGCACTTGCGGCACTTCATGATTGGGAGATTAGTATGCTGGATATAGAGGCCATCTTTATTTTTGGCAGGTTAGGTGAAGAAATCAATATAATGTAACCAAAGGGCTTTGTAATAAAGGGCCAGGAACAAAAGGTCTGTCATTTACAGAAGGCCATTTATGAGTTAGATGAAGAAATCTACATGGTGCAACCAGAAGGCTTCATAGTAAAGGGTCAGGAACAAAAGGTCTGTCATTTACAAAAGGTCATTTATGGTCTTAAATAAGCAGCCCCTCAATGGAATAAGCTGATTAATCAAAGCCTTGTTTCCTTTGGAGTCAAGAGATACACCTCTGATTTAGGAGTTTATGTCAAGTTCATTGGAATAGATATTATTCTTATTGTCATTTATGTTGATGATGCTCTTTTTCTTGGTAGCAATAAAGTGCAAGTCCTTTCTCATAAAAAGAAGTTCATGAAGAAATGGGAAATAAAAGATCTTGGTAAAACCAAAGAATACCTAAGAATGTGAATCATCAGAGACAGATCTAAGCGATCTCTTATCCTTGATCAAAATAAATATGCTTCTAAAGTTGTAAAGCAATTTGGTCAAGAGAACTATAAAGAAACAAATGTTGCTCTACCTACCGGTTACATTCCAAAACCAAATGAAGGAAAAGATAATCCTTCTTTATGCAGTCGTTATCAATTGGTAATTGGATCCTTGCTTTACATCATGCTCAGAACTAGACCAGACATTGCATATGCTATTATCAAAATGTCACAATATTTTTCTAATCCTTCAGAAGAACATTTCCAGAAAGCAATTCAAATTGTTCACTACTTATCACATTCTGAGAATTTGTGTATCAAATACACAGCAACAGGTAACAATTCCAGTCTCATTGCTTATTCTAATACAGATTGGGCAGAAGACATTGAAACATCACAATCAACAACTGGATATGCTATGTTGCTTGCAAACAGAATAGTCTCTTGGCTTTCCAGACAACAAAAGTGTGTCCAGCTTTCATCTACAGAAGCTGAGTATTGTGGAATGACAGAATGTGCTAAACAATTACAGTGGATATGTAATCTCTTTGGAGAGATCAAAATTCCACTAGAGTGCATACATATATGTGTGGATAATCAGGGAGCAATATTCCTAGCCTCTAATCCTGTACAAGAAGGTAGAACTAAACATGTTTGCATTCCACAGCATTACCTCTGTGAAGCTGTTGAATATGGTGAAATCAAACTCTACTATATCAATACCAATTCACAATTTGCAGATATCTTTACCAAAAGCCTAGGAGAAATAAAATTCTTAGAGGGTAGGCAACAGTTAACCCTTATACCATTCCCAACATGAACAGTGAGGAGGAGGGTTGAGATTTAACCTTGGCATTACACTTAGGTTAAACTAGACTGACACATAGCTAAGGCTTATGCAACATTAACATTACTAATCTTCTATTAGTTACTGATCAGTCTAGACTCGCTCATAGAGATTCAGCTCTAGATAGAGACTCCTTCTGAATTGGTGTGTTAGTTCTTCTCTTATGTCTCACTCTATCTCAACTGCAGGTTGATTACCATAAGTATTGTCTGGTAAGATGCAAGGTTGAGAAATGCAGTTAGATCTGAAACCGGATGAGAACCTGAATGAGTTAATCCTAGTAAATAGGATGACGAGTGATCTAAACGAAGATGACTGGGAAGGTTCGTTGGAGCAAGAAGACTGTGACGAGGAGACAATGGGCGACAAGGTCGGCTTCAATGTAAATGACGATGTAGAGGTTGCTAAGAGGTGCGACGACAGTAATCAAATGAAGCATCTGTTGACGAGGATGAGTTTGGCGTAAATTGCAATGGGTAGGAATAGAGTGGTAAACAAGAGTCCAGGCCCCCAAGGGAGAGTAGACAAGTGAATAGGACTAAGGAAAAGACGATGAGAGGGAACGGTATATATATGATACTAGGATGGTTTAGGGTAGGTCGTCTGAGTCCTAAATGGTTGAGGGCCGGTGAGGGAAAGATAAAGATAAGGGAACATGAGGAAACAGCAAGGTAACCGTGAGATGTGACATCATAGATAGATGAGAGTCTGGACTTGGTCTGGACTCGAGTCATGTGTTGTCCCACGGTCACGTGACGAGGAAGAGTGGAAAGTCAAGTGATCCTAAAAGGGGTAAAGTCATGTGACTAGGTCACATGACTGTGAAAGTGAAAAGTGCTAAGTATGATGAAGTGAATAAAATGAGAAAAACGTAGCGTGAGGTCCAGAACTATAACACTACCCCCCATTCACCAGCTTTGAGATCCGGTCTCAAGTTGGTGAATTCCGAATAGGAGGGACCGAACGGCAAGAAGAGAGACGTAAATTGTTCTTCGGAGATCCTGCAGATAGGACGTGGAGCTGTGGGATGAGCTGTGTGAAAGTCGTTGATAGCGTCTTAGGCGTGTTTCAAATTGACGGCAGGTTCCCAGGTGCGATCCACCTCATCCCATCCCTTCCAATGGATGAGGTACTGCAATTTTCCGTGGTATAGACGTGATTGGATGATATAGTCCACTTCATATTCTTCGTGATGGTCTTCTGTCACGGTGACGGCATCTGGTTTGTACACGTTTTGCCTGGCTAGCGGGGCTTTATAAGGTTTAATGCGGGAAATGTTGACTATGGGATGGATGGAAACGGATGAAGAGAGGACGAGGGTGATGGCATTAGGGAGAATGGTGGAGATACGGTAGGGACCAATGAATTTTTGTGTTAATTTACGTGCGGGATAAGGGAGGGAGAGGTGATCCATGGAGAGCCATACGAGATCACCAATAGTATACATGGGAGCGGTGGAACGTTTGGATTCTTGTGTGTGCGACATCCGATCACGTGTTTTCTTTAGTGTTTTGCGTATTTCGTCATGGGAGCATCCAAGGGTTTTACGACCCCCCAGGGGTTTTAGTGGACGTTGTGGGTTCACTTCCCATGCGAGATGCGTATTTTCGTGTAATCGTGAATAGCGAAGTTTCGGTTGCCATTGATATAGCATTGTTGTGTGTGAATTGAGCCATCTTTAGCATAGATGCCCAAGAATCCTGGTTTTTAGCCACATAGGCCTGTAGATAAGCGAGGATCTCCCAATTGATCCGTTCCATTTGTCCGTCAGTCTGTGGATGGTATGCTGTAGATAGCTTCTGCTGTATGCCCAGGACTTTCAGCAACTCTCTGGTAAACTCTGAGATGAATTGCGGTCCTCTGTCAGAAAGGATAGTGTTAGGAAGTCCGTGGAGACACCAAACATGGTCTCTAAATAAAGAAGCTAAGTCCGAAGAAGAAGTTGTTTTCATGCAAGGAAAAAGAACAATTTCTTTAGAAAAATGGTCCACGACAACCCCTATAGAATCAAAGCCAAGGGAAAGGGGGAGTCTGGTTACGAAATCAATAGAAATGTCCTCTCATAGATGGGAAGCAACGGGTAAGGGAAGGAGTTTTCCTGCCGGTGGCTTTGATGAACCCTTTGTGAGGGAGCACACCTGGCAGTGATTGATGTATGTAGAAATGTCTTTGGCAGCTCTAGGCCACTAGTAAAATTTGTGAATTGAAGCTATGGTACGGTTATGGCCAGGATGACCTGTGACTGGGGAATCGTGAAAGATGGAAATAAGTTTGTTGCGAAGAGAAGGGGGCACAAAAACGATGCCATTCGAATTTCTAAAGAGTCTGTCCGTTGCATAGTATTTGTATTTGTTGATTGCATCAACGTTCAGCCTAGAAGATTCCATACATAATTTAGTTTCAAAGTTCAGGGCAAGGGACATGGAAGAAATGGCTTGAACTCCTGTGGAGCCAAACCCTTTGTCATTTCATTCTGACTTGTCAAGAGTCTTGGATTCTGATAGTGTTGGATTTTCTATTTTTTCAATAATTAGTTGAGCAATATGGTCAGCTTTGGAAATGTGGAAGGGTATATCAGAGTGATTAAAGAGAATTACACCAATTTCTCCCCTATAATTAGCGTCAATGACTCCGGCCATGACGTCGATTTTGTGCTTGAAGGTGAGGCCTGAGCGAGGTGCAATTCTCCCATAGGTGCTGGTGGGGAGCTGGATCTTGACATGGGTGGGGATGAGTTTCTGATTGTGGGCGGGGATGTCAAGATCAATGGTGGAGTAAATGTTATAGTTCAGGACCCATACGCTACGCTTTTCATTTTCTTCACCTAATCGTACTTAACAAACTTTCACTTTCGCAGTCACGTGACCAAGTCACCTGACTTACCCCTTTTAGATCACATGACATTCTGCTCTTCTTCGTCACGTGACCTCACATGTGACCGTGAGACAACACGTGACTCAAGTCTAGGCCTTGTCCAGACTCTCGTCTTACCTATGATGTCACACCTCACGGTTACCTTGCGTTTCCCTCATGTTCTCTTATCATTAACTTTCCCTCACTGGCCCTCAAGTATTTAGGACTCAGACGACCTACCCTAAACTCCCTTATTATCATACTAGTGAATTTACCCGTGTTTTGTGCCTTCGACACATTCTTTTATTACTATTGTTTATTTTGTAGGATGGCAAATGATACATACTTACTGTATATTTATTTCTTACTGTAGCATTGATCAATTTGGTTGTTCTTTATTCTCTTCTAAAGGCAGTGAGAGATATTTGTAATAACCCGTGGCATACATTACTACACTACATTAAACATTGTGCTAATAGCATTCCATTGCTGCTCAGATTCGGGCTGTGGCTGTGGATAGGGAGTGGGCAGTCAGATTCGGAATAGGCCAGCTGTGGCTGTGCGCCTAGTTAATGGAGGACGGATTTCGTACCAGAGAACTGGTGCCAGGCGAGCCACATGGTTTGTGTGAATAAAAAAGGAAAGTATGTATTGATAAGCGAGCTAAACGACGGTAATGTCGACAGCCGATACAACCGAAATAACCGAAACAGGCGAAAAAAGCGTCGGATACTCAAGCTTTCCCCCGCCGTTCTCCCGTACCTCTTTGACTAGCGAGTTTACCCGTGTTGTTGTGTCTTTGACACATACTCTTATTACTATTATATATTTTGTAGGATAGCAAATGATATCAGTTAGATTAGTCAGGTGTCTAACCCGTGGCATACCCTACATTAAACATTATTGGTAATAACCCGTGGCATACCTTACTATACTACATTAAACATTATTGGTAACAACCCGTGGCATACCTTACTACATTATTGGTAATAACCCGTGGTATACCTTACTACATTATTGGTAATAACCCGTGGCATACCTTACTACACTACATTAAACATTACACTAACAGCATTCCATTACAGTGATTAAGAAACTCAGATTCAGACTGTGGCTGTGGATAGGGAGCTGCCAGTCAGTTACCTGTATTGTTGTGCCTTCAGCATCACTTATTTTTATTTCTTACTGTACTATTGGATTGATTTGGTTATTGCTTTGATGTTTGGCTTATTCTCTTCTATAGGCAGTGAGAGATATTGGTAATAACCCGTGGCACACTACATTAAACATTGTATTAACAGCTTTCCATTACTGGGATTGATTCGGGTTGTGGCTGTGCACCTAGTTAACGGAGAACGGATTTTGTGCCAGAGATATGGTGCCAGGCGAGCCACATGGTTTTTGTGAACGAAAATGGAAAGTATGTATTAATAAGCGAAATTAGCGAAGGTTATGTCGACAACCGAAATAACCGCCATACCCACCACAGCCGCCATACCCGCCACAGCCACCATACCCGCCACAGTTGCCATACCCGCCATACCCACCATACCCTCCACACCCGCCATACCCGCCATAACCTTCAGAGCCGCCAGAGGCGAAAAAAGCGTCGGATGGGACTCTCAACCCTGACGTTCTCCCTTAACTCTCTGATACCACCTGTTCTCAATGCTAATTAGTCTAATGGGGGACTGCCAAAGGCGAACATACATTTGGGATGCAGTATTCTTGATTAGGACATGAATGGGCTCGTTTTAAGGTGGTGAACCCGGTAATGTTTTTCAAGTTCAGTTGCTTATGCTATGTAGTGAAATTTGTACTTGTATTTCACTCGGCATTGACAGCCACCGTCACACTACACCATCACTACTACTCAAGCTCAGCCTGAGGCTATTCTCATCGAAATTGACAACCTTGTTAAGTTGAACTCATCATGTGGGCTTGTCTCATTATGAGTACGAGATATCATACTAGGACGCCATCACGATGACAAGTGCACACTGCGCAGCAAGTATATGATGTTTGGGGATTGGATGGAGCCCTTCGCCCCTGTAGCCCTTGACACTGTGTCACTGGGCGCAATGAGGTAGCCATGGTTCATTCATTCACCCCTTTCCAACGTCAACCATGTCTCTGGCAGATGCAAGCAAGCAAGAACGTATAGAAGAATTTCTCAGAAAGTCTCTCCTTGGAGAAGAACTTATCACAGTTCCATCTGTTCACCGTGAGATCGTCGCAGTCGGGTCGAGTTGTGAAGCCTCGTATCCTTTGCGCAAACAATGTTCTTCTGGCCAAGAGCTCGAAATACCTTTTAGACCGTAAGTGAATTCTGCCACAAAACAAAGTAGTGCATTGCCTTCAATGATGGCGCCATCCAGTGTTGAGTTCGGATATAAATGGTTCTGACCTTCGCTGAGTGACCTCACGGACGACGACATGCCCAACAACTTCCGACCGATGAGTATGGTTATGCACGTGACAGTGACCTCGACGACAATGATGGGAGGACCCATCGGTTCCTAACATCAAAGCCAAGGCGCAAAAGGATCAGTCTGTAACGGGATCAACGACCCCTTCTCAAATTAACATGACAAGCCTATACAAGGACGATGACAAGTAAAGTAGTCCGCATTGTCCGGTTTGCCATCTAACCTATCCGCAGATAGACTGTCCGACGACGGATTGGAATCAGTGAACTCCGATATGTTCATCATGAGTTTTGAAGCATCTGAAATTGGATGGACACAAGACGGTAGGAGACATTTATGGCACCGCCATGCATCTGGATTCCTTGGGAAATTGCCACGCCCTCGTCAAGGATATTGCATTTCAAAGTGAGTTTCCCTCGGGCTTAGCAACCTCGTGTTTTCCCGCGTCGGACTGAGTAAGGGTTGGATATTAGGTGGTATACCCTCTTGAACTATCTGGACACTTTCAAGATCATCCACAGTCGTTACTCCAAACTATATTTTACCATGTACGTCTATACACGCTGCGATGTACAATAATCAATCACTGAGTGGTTCAACAGGAGTTCTGCCCTCCATACGTTCAAGCGCTGCATGTGCGAGTGTATCCAGTCCCGGAGTACCACACCACTGAAACTAGGATAGCGTGCCATGCCATTGCTCCGATGGCAAACAAACCCAAAGTTTACTTGTAAAGAATATATAACTGAAAGGCATTGTATTTAAGTGGATATGTTTCACATATTCTGCTCACTGGCCCACTATAAATAAGCCTTCCTCCCAACGCGATCGAGTTACAAAGACTTTACGAATTAGCTTACGGAATCTTTGGATAGAGGAAAGCGTTGTAAACAGCGATTCAATGATATAAAGGATTTGTAACAGCCCAACAAGAATTCTTTTGTAGACAAAAACTGAATATGACTGTGTGCAAATGTGAAGTACCCGTCTGCAAGCCGCAACAACTGAAGTTTTGATTGAGTGGTATAATATCTTATTTTCTATTACATTGCCCCTTTGCCAGTCCAGTCAGACTCGAGTGCGCGAGAGCAGAAGAACCAGGTTCCAGCGGCTGCCGCATCACTGGCAGTGAATCTACACGCCGACAGTCACTTTAGCTACCGTAAAAAGTAAAACTACGTGTGCCAGTGTGCTGACCCACGGGCGGACTGTGTATGCAGCACGCTACCCAATGGGAAATTGGGCTGTGCATGCTCGGCAATTGGAGATTGGAGCGGGTGGGGAAACCATGTCACTGGAACCATGCAAATGTACACTGTGCAACGACAGTGATACGAGTAGATACTAGTGTGTGCCAGTGATACGAGTAGATACTAGTGTGTGCCAGTGCGTAGTACTATGGTGATTGAATTTAGGTTGAACTATGTACTTGGCGATGTAATACATGTGTACATTTTCCACTATACTTCAAGTTGGTCCATCAGAACCTGAAGCTGAGTCCGTCATGGTTATCCTCACCACCACCACCGTCAGACCCATCTTCGTCACTTACAAAGTCTGAGTTCATCCCATCCTCCTCAAGCTCAGTACCTTCAAAACCATCTTCACTGTCATCGTATCCACCAATCTCGGGTTCGTCATCGGAGTGCATGGGTGATTCCCCTGCGCCCTTCATGTCGTCGTCACATGTCTCGTTGTCATAGTCTTCAGTGGCAGTGGGAATCCCTGGATTGTCGATGTGGTCCAGTGATGTCGGAAGATGATATTGGGCATAGTGCCCCACACCAGTACCTGTGTAGCGCGCATACATGTCACGATCTGCAAAACTAATACGGTATCAGTTTTATTAAGTCTCTACTATCTAGGATAGAAAAACGTACATATTGATGTAGTATGCTGCCCAATCGTCAACAATGCCAGTTTCCCGAGCAACAGATGGCCCATAGCGAAGAAGTGAGTCAGTACGACCATCTGAAAACGCAGGGATCAAATGGCAAGCGTGGAGGGCGAGAGATAGGTCGATGAAGCCGAAGGCTGTACCCGAATCTGAAGGAACAAATCCAATCTTTGGAAGGCGAGTATTCTTGAGGCCCCAACGATAACCAGGGACAACTCCAAACCAGCGGACCCATAAGAACTCCATCGTCTTCTTGACCCCAGAATAGGCAACTGTGACAAGGAAAGCACCTAGGACTTCTGCATACCAGAAGGGGTGAGTATTTGGGCCATCTTCACACGAGAGTAGCATGATTGCAGCACTGTGTCCCGGGTGCAATGTATCTTGATCACGACGCATATCATATGTTGTATAATTAATGTGTAGGCGTTTTGGGAGGAGGACCTTGCTCAAGTTACCAACGAACCAAATAGAACATCGTTCCTCGCTGGAAAACACACATTCGTCACCATCGTATTCCCGATTCAGGAGTTGGGACAGAAGGTGATCCTTGAGCTTCGGAACGAAGTCCTGTGCTAGAATGCACATGAGGTTGCTTCATCAAACTAAGTGGAGCTGACCTGGAATGCTGGATCGTTGGGGGAACTTTGGAGGAACTCGGCCAGGTTGAAAGCATTAGAAGGCGAGTTTGATAATTGATGATGAAGCTGGGGTTGCAGTGAAACTGAGTCGTTTCCTGAATCCATGTTATCATCAGAGTGGACATAGTAAACATCACGCTGGCGCCGAATTCGGGTACGTCGCCTTTCTTGCTTCGCGATCTGTTTTGCAGGTTCATGCTTATTTGTGCACTGATAGAATTTCTTGATAAATTGATGAGAAAACTCTCACTGACGATGTAGGATTGTTATCGTGTATATCATGAATCAGAAATCTCTTACAATTTGAGTAGTATACGAATCCGTTGTTCCAAACAGACGGATCGTGCGCACGTAATCTCCCAAAGCGTGCACCTTATATGTAGTGAGATTGAATGACTTTGGGCGAGCAGCAGACGCAGTCGAGTTTGATGTGTTCAGTTTACCTTCTTTTTGCCGCCAGTGGGCAGCTGTCTCAGAAGGTAGCTCCATTGTGTGAAAGGCTGCGCATGTAAAATCTCGGAACTTCCTTAATTGCGAGCCGAGCAGTCTGGTAGCCTCGTCGAGAAGGGTGAGGGATTGGTCAGTATGAAGTCGCAGCTTGGCAAGAGCATGCCACTGAGCTAGTCGAAAGAGTAGAACCCATATGACGCTATCGTGTTCAGGAGGAAATAAACCTTCGAAGGCAGGGATTGCACACTAGAAATGCTATGTAGTTGATATGAGTTTTACACTGAACAGCATATAAGGTTTCACCTGAAGAATGTCTTCAAAGTGCCGAGCTGCACACTGACGAGCTTCTGCAATGTTTGGGGGGAATCAGCAAATCGAACTCTTTCCAAATGTTGGCATCTGGCGAAATCTGGATGAACATTTTTTAACGATTACTAACAGACAAAAGTGACGACTAGCGTACCGTTCATTTAGAGTAGATACCTTGATTGGATCAGTTGCGTATAGCAGTCGTAAAAGGTGTGTAAAAACCACCTTTAATACTCCTAATTCAAATTCGTGGAGAAGATCAACTACGAGCATGCGGTAAATATCGCATCCAAATTGTCCGAGACCATCCGCAAATGCGTTCTATTGAAAATGGTTGAATAGATGTGTACGTGCGCAAAATATAAGGCAGACTTACAAACGTAGGTACCAGGGACATTTTTTTGAGGTGTGCCTCCGGAATCGTACTCTTAACTGGTGAGCTGAGATTGTAGATAGCAGCGCGTGCCGCAGCAATCTTTTCACGGATGTATGTATGTGCCCTAGACACTCTCTGTGATGCGTCAGACAAAAACCCAAGGCGATCCAAGTCTGTCTTAGTAGTAAGACACCGCGGACATGGACAGTTGCCCTTGTCCCAAATCGTAGCAAGGAGAACCCTAGTATGATTCAAGTTACTCAGTAACCCGAAGTAAACTAGTATCACAGGTTGAAATGGATGCTTACTTCTCGGGGTAGTCTGCTGAATAAGTGAAGATACGGGGGAACACTCGCCGATACTTGCCATCATAACACTTTATCACCACTCCATTCCGGTAGGCATTGATAAATTCATCATCCAATAGTATTTTCCAGACGGCATGAAACAGCTCGCGCTTGCAGTGAGCCAAAATATCCTTAATGTTCTTCTTCTTTGCGATGCTTGTTACAAAATCAATTATAGTGTCTGGCAACTAGTCCGATTCGGGATCTGAGTGGCTCGAACAAATCGTCTCAAAAAAAACTCACAGTTGGAATAAAGGCGATGGGGTGACATGCTCCGGAATCTGGAGTGGCTCGAGTGTACTTTGATTGGTTTCCAAAACATAGGTATACTGGCCAGGCAGATGCATTGCCGAACTGTGCGAGGTGAGTAGCATCCGACCAGATCATTAGTCCAGCGATGACTCGTTCGAGTTTGCATTCATCATCACGTCTTTGCTTCTGCAAGTCATTGTGTGCGGTGATCCATGCGTCTGAGGTAAATAACTCATCGTATATGCGCTGCTCTTGACCTGTTATGGGCGACTTCCAGATATGTTTGAATAGTGTGAGATGGAACCATTTCGCAGCTTTTTCAGCAAAAGTGGCACGAATGACACCCGTTAGAGAGCGGTAGAATAACCCCGGTATTGTGAATGGCCGACCATTTCCATCTGGATTGCGCTCTCGTGTAGGTACCAAGATGTGTACTGATGACTCCTTCCAAGCATCCTGTCGCATATTTGTGCCATCTTCACCAGAGGTGCTGTCCTCGGACTTATCAAATTTTCTCATTTGAGTGCGAGCATTGAATCCATTGAGGTGAGCGCAATCAAAATCCTCTGACTGTAGGACTTCGTGTACGAGGCAGGTGACCTCATTTTCCGACTTTTGTCTACTGCCAGTCATCATCCATGTCATGAGTCGCCAGAGAGTCATGTTACCCCATGGCCAGGGAGGTACTGGAGGTAGGGAAGGGACATCAATCATTGGTAATCCATCGGCGGCTGGCTCGTGCGTGGTATTGGAGAGTTGATCGATCGTCACAAAGGCATCAGGATCATATGACGGGCGATGGCGGTAGTCACGGGCAACATAAAATTTATTGAAGGATGTACGAAAAGAGTCGAATACATGGAGAATGATGTGAGGAAGGAAGGATGATGTGCCCACAGGTTCGGCTCCAGCATCCAAAGGTGGGGGGGGAAGGGAAGGTTCTGGGAGGACATCCTGGAAACGCGCAGGTAATCACTTTGACCGTACAGGGCGACTCGGACACGAGCTGCCCAGACCTTGGTCACCAGAATGATCTTGAACAGTTGACTCAGATCCGAGCTGGTCAGACGGTGGCAGGCCTGACAGTATGTGCCCCACAGTTACTGTTATAGTTCAGGACCTTACGCTGCGTACTTTTACTTTTCTTCATCTTATCGAACTTAGTCGTTTTCACTTTCGCAGTCACGTGACCAAGTCACCTGACTTACCCTTTTTTGATCATGTGACATTCCGCTCTTCTTCGTCACGTGACCTCACACGTGACCGTGAGACAACACGTGACTCGAGTCTAGACTTAGTCCAGACTCTCGTCTTATCTATGATGTCACGCCTCATGGTCACCTTGCGTTTCCCTCATGACTTCTTATCTCTTTCATTCTCACACCGGCCCTCAAGTATTTAGGACTCAGACGACCTACCCTAAAGCACCTTAGTTTCATATATATACCGTACCTCTCTGTCGTCTTTCCCCAGTCCTATTCACTTGTC
>JBBPQR010000271.1:0-13650 GCA_038092615.1 Boletus sphaerocystis | reverse complement strand
TGTCCCTTGGATCTCTCTAAGTCTTCGTCGTACTTCTGAGTCGGCGCTCTTCGTTTACCTATCGACTATTGCCGATAGTCTCCAACCCTTACCAACAGGTAGTGGGCCGTCATCTTGTCAAGAAACCCTTGACCCTTGTCCCCAGGGAAACCCTCCTAGGGGAAACCTCTGCGTCTGGAGTCTCCAACCTCCATCTTGAGTCTTCGCTCGTCCCTACCCGGGCCTAGCGTAACAGCCACATAGCCCATGTACGTCCATTTCATTCCTCAATACTGATATTCTTACTAAGTACATTGACGACGACGCCATCTTGTCACCATCTGTCCTTACGCACACCCCAACACAACCACAACCATTACACACCCTGACCAAGATGACGACGACCCCCTGCTTCCACTGTCGCCGCTCGTGCACCCACCTCAATGCATGCACCCCAACATTACCATTGGAGCACTGTTTGACTTGGTAAGCTACCATTTGCCTGCTGGTCCTTATCGACGCAGTAGGTTCGACTGGTTGGTAAGGTGTTTTGGATGTTTGTGTGGTGCTGGGGATGGTCCAGGTACATCACCCTTTGTGTTTGTACCGCTCATGCTGACTTGCTCTCTTACCAGCCAGCATCCCTGTTTCAACTCGTTTTGAGTTGCAATTTGGACTGCTTGCTGTGCTATCCATCCGGCAACCATTCCTATCAACTACGACTCCATTGAACATCGGCCCCCTCAGCATCGGTCGATGATCAAGATCCAGCGCAATATTGGCACCAGCATGGAGCCCCTGCACACCAGTCACCTCCACTTTATTAAATCCTGGACGTCCTTCACCTGGCTGACCTATCCTTAGTATCAATCATCCATCAACCACCCTCCAACGTATTTGGATCCGAATCTCGAGTCATACACCTGGATAAGACACGCTGGGACCCACTGTTGAACCCAGAGGTGGAGTTTCTCCTCCCCATGTTTATCATTCACTCGAGCGGCTCCACTGGGTTTCCACGTTGGCCCCTGAACAACAACATATACATCAAATCAGAATCCACGCTGACGCCTACATATACATGTACGGCTCGACGTCAGCGTTGGAGCAGCTGGAGGTAGGACGATAGGTGGCTGATAGGAACCCGGTGCAGGCTCCCAGCCCCCAGGGCATTGTCGTTGTGATGTGCTATGTACCTGTCACTCCATTACAATCCATATAATCGGCCAAAAAGGAATTTATTGCGCATATATATTGTTGTACATTTTAAGAAGCAATGGCGGAGACAACAAGTAACCACTGACATGACCTTACCTGCCCTCAGTGGATGATGACACAATTGACGAGGTTCCATGGAAGGGCCACGAGCGACGGGGTGAGCGGGTTCAAGATGCATCCATGAGTCTGTATAAGGTATGCCAGGGAAGATTGCAGGTCCGAATTGGCCAGCGTCACGAGGGAAATCCCAACAAGAAGTCACCATGAGATGTTACTTAGCCTCGGCGGATGGATGACCCAATTGACGAGGTTCCAAGGAAGAGTTGCTAACGACGGGGCGAGCAGGATCGACATGCATCCATGGGTCTGCATATGGCATGCCGGGAAGGATTGCAGGCCTAAATTGACTGGTGTCATGAGGGAAGTTGCCAGGATGATGCGCACCATAGATAGTGCGAGGATCTCCGCGGTACATATCTGGCGGATATTGAAAGAATGGAAGAGGGTATTGGTAGTGCGCGGGGTTCGGAGGAAGGGGGGCAGGAGGTGCGACAACAGGTTGTTATTGTTCAGGGCTGGTGTTGCCCTCTGTGAATGGCACGGGGTACTGGTAGTGTGTGGGATTCGGGGCAAGGGGGACAGGAGGCGGAATAGAAGGCTGATGTTGTTCAACCCTGGTGTTCCCCTCTGCAGGCGGTGGTAACACGAAAGCAGGTGGGTTGCTTGAGGCTGTCGATGATGCAGTCGCTTTCTCTTCACCTTGAGTTTCGAGGAGGGGTGCCAACGGGACATGTCGCTTTGGAGATGGAGAAGATGGTTCGGTAGCTGTATAACTGTGCCAAGAATCTGTGAATGGATCATCCACTAACATGTAGGTCAGCAAACACTCTGAGAAAAAATCATGCACACTTACCGTGCACATCAGGCCTCTGCGGCTGAATGGTGGGCCTTTTAGAGACGTGAGACAGGACAACGACATTGGCCTTGCGCTTCCCCTCAGGCCCTGGGACCTGATAGTCATCCTTGCTTTGGAGGTCATTGGTAGTGGGCAATGACATTGTTACTACATCATTCGTGTGAGGGGCTGCGTTGGCCGTACAAGCAACAACGATGGCTGGGCCTACTTCATCGTCGCTTGAGTCATCAACCGGAACATACTTTGACTTGCCCTTGTTCAGCGTGGTCGCCTTGAAATCAGCCGGTTTTGCCTTTCGTTTCTTGGCAGGCTTGACGACCTCATTCGTATCTTCTCCGCTACTACTGAGAATAATAAAATCCTCTGCAGTGGTCCTCGAATGAGTCTTGAGTGGCTTGATGTGGGTCGTAACATTACCTCAAGGAAGCCGGGCTGGCCCCTCAAAATTGATGGAGCCATCCACATACATACGGTGCGCATTTTGTATGTCACTGTCTGCATGGGGTGGAGCCCCAATGATAACAGGAGACTCCGACTCCTGAATAGCTTCTGATATCAGATGTTAGCATCGGAAAGAGAGATAACACAAAGTGTACTTACTCCGCTGCAGCTTCCCTTCAACCTTGACAATGCTAATCTTGTTGTTTTCCAAGGCATGATAAATATCGCGCCGCTCATGAACCTTCAGAGCAGTAATACCCTTTGCTCTTGACTGCTTCGTCTGCAATTCCCCCGGCATTAGGGCAGAAGAGGGCCATCCATGCATCACAAGACCTTGAGCTCCAAAGATTTGGACCAACGAGGCCCAGGGGAAATTATTACGTTTGATCCTTGACACGTCTTCACCTGCTGTCTCTGCAGCACCTGGTTAGGTGCAATCAGGGAACACTAAATGCTTATACACTTACCAATTAGCACTAAGATACCATCCTTGATATAAGTTAATACATCGTCAGACGATGTGGCAACATCAGACTTGTCGTTGGCGATGTCCTCCATGTCTGAACGCACTGCAACACGCATTGGGTCCTCTGTCTTTGAGTTCCCTGCTGTCCCAACCGGTTCCTTATGTTTACCATCGTTCCTTTCATCATCGAAGGCATCACTGATGATGTCCAAGGAAACATTGTTGCTGACACTATGTTAGATGATTGAAAAGCAGACAAAGCGAAATGAGCATACTAGATGTGTGATTTCAGATGCCCAATAATAGCATCTCTATCGGAATGGCAGCGAGTTTCAAAAAACTGTAATGATGTTAGCTGAGAGCCCATGATAGCGTGCTTCACTTACATTGTTGGCAGCAGTGGTTGTATGCATGAAAGCGAGCGATATGTCTTCATTGACAGTGTTACCACACATTACAATAGCTGCCTCGAATCCGTACTTAGCAGCTGCTGCGTCAAGCTAAGCAAAAAGTTAGTGTAATTCAAAATGCAGGGTGGGCATCTACCAAGCTCATTGTCTGCCTCCGGATCTTGTTGAACGTCTGAGTGCATTGTGCAATTGTCAAAGAGGAAGACTCAGAGAGCTCTAACATGCTGTGGATCTCAAGTATCTCCTGCCAATTGTCGTGGTGGGATTCCTTGAATTTGGTGTAAAGCTGGCCACGAAGTGAAGGAGACACTTTATCATTTCAGTAGGAGACACATGTTATCAAAAAAAAAAAAATTACAAGGTACGTCCATGGAAATACCCGCACGGCAACGCTCTTTCTCTTCATGCTTTGCCAAGTATGAGGGCCATAGGTTCCAGTGATTTGTCCCACTGATCACCCGACCACGGCTCTTATTCCAGGTATCTAAGACTTGCTGGACTGAACAGGAGGTCTCACCAACGGCTTTCATCAGGATTTTGTCAAGGTCCTCGTAACATGCCGCAAGGATTGAATTGACATGCGCGGTTCGTTGGCCAGATGTAGGAGTGGATGGAGCTTCTTTGACAGCGTCACCAGTCGGCATGTCACCATTCTCTTCAATTGAGTGATCTGCACAGGAAGTGAGAAAGAGTGAGTTGACGTTGTTTCCTTGCTCGATCATGTTTCCTCGCTCGGTCGAGGAGGCGGACAAGGGAGTTGCGGTAATAACATGGGTGGACGGTATGGTGGGCTGAGATGGTGGTGTAGAGCCAGCAGAGCCAACATCCCCGCACTCAAGATCTAAATCGACCGCCATAGACAGAGCGAGAAGGAGGGGATCGATTTGTATCTCAGTAATGCGTGATGGCCCGGGTGGTACCAAGTCCGAGTCGGCAGGGGGAGGATCTGGAGAGGCGCATGATGCAGTCATAGGACTGATTTTTGCATCAGCAGTGCACAATGGCCCGGGAGGTACCAAGTCCAAGTCAGTAGGGTGTCCGGATAGACCCAGAGAGGTGCACGATGTAGTTGCGACAGGATGAGAGGTGGAGGCATCTGGTTGTTCAACAAAGGGTACGGTGGAGGGAAAAGTAGCATCCCTTGCGGCTAGCTGAGCCCTGTGCTGCCCCGCTTGGTGAACGAAGTCTGCAGCGTGCTTGGTTGGTTTGATTCGGGTACGGAGACGGGGAGTCGTGATGGGCGGCGGTGAAACATAGCAACCACCCCCCACTTGAATGCCAACGGAGTCATCACCACCTTCGTCAGAAGGAATGACTGGAACCATGGGCGGGGGGGGCAACATGGGTGTCTTTGAACACCCTCGTGCCTTGCGTGGCATGACTGACTGAACATTAACAATGGTAAAACCAAACATACACACAACTCACTGTAATAGTGTGACTAAGTTTGAGTGGCAGAATGGTGCTTGCAACGTCAGTGCCCTGAGAGCGTCCAGAGGAGGGCGAGAGGGAGTGAGAGAATGCCTCGTGCAGGACTCTTTGAACAATACAGGATCGTGAGTTAGGCCAATGTATCAAAGAACTCAGAACGAGGTACATTGACAACGGTCTTGCTTCTTGCACAAATAAATTGAGAGGAGTCCCCATCCAAGAAGGCGATGGACAGGAATCTCCATGACCAAGATGCCATGACAGAGGGAGTATTGCGAGAGATGAGTGAAACGGGACCAAGACCAAAGCGAGTATAACCTAGTTAATAGGTTGTAGGAGCATATTGATAGAGACAACACGTGGGACGTTGGTGTCGACGACGATGACGATGAGGACGTTGTATTGATTGATAGATAAGAGGACGAGGTAGCGACGTAGCATCCGATTACGAGGATGAAGCGGCAAAGTGCAGTGGTAGTGGAAGGAGTAGTAAACAAGAGTCCAGGCCCCAAGTGGAGAGTAGACAAGTGAATAGGACTGGGGATAGACGACGTAGAGGTACGGTTTATATATGTAAATATGAGAGGTTTAGGGTAGGTCGTCTGAGTCTTAAATAGTTAAGGGCTGGTGTGAGAAAGAAGAAGATAAGAGAACATGAGGAGAGTGCAAGGTAACCGTGAGGCGTGACGTCATAGATAAGACGAGAGTCTGGACTGGGCCTAGACTCGAGTCACGTGTTATCCCATGGTCATGTGTTATCATGTGACGGAGAAGAGCAGAATGTCACGTGATCTGAAAAGGGGTAAGTCAGGTGACTTGGTCACGTGACTGCGAAAGTGAAAACGACTAAGTCTGATAAGATGAAGAAAAATGAAAGTACGCAGCATAAGGTCCTGAACTATAACAATGAGCACTGAGTGCCGAGCAACGAGGCAAGCAGAGACATCCAAACAATTGAGGGAGTTCCGAAGTGAGAAGGCCAGATGGTAGGAATCCGAGGGGGTCGCAAGAGACGAGCGCTCCGAAGAGTCAAAAAAGCAATGAGATGCCACGTTGCACTACAATGCTGAGGTGAATCATTAATCAACTTCGAAATAGGATTCAAGATTGGCTAGATCAATGTAACTACTTCGGTGTCAGTGGCAACTACTGGCACAGCCATCACGATGCAGTTTGGTTTGTCCAATCAAGCATCATTCAGCACCCTGAAACTAATCTCAAAATTATCACGACCGTAGTCAAGCCACTTCCAAAAGCGCAACAAGTACTAAGGTATGACCATCAGTTACAGCAAAGACCTGTGCAAAGCATAACTCACTCGGTAAAAGTCAGCTAGCTTTGTTTCCATAACATCTAGCTGCGCACGGTCCAGCGGGGCTTCCAAAGGAATGTGAGGGAATATCTCCACTCTCACAGGCCACCTTTGCTCAAAATCGCACAAGAGCTCTGCGAAAAATTCATGCCGTTCGGTGTGTGAGGTAAAATGCCATTTTTCCCTTCCATAAAAGCAATTGACAACCCATGCCATCTGGTTCACACGGAGGGGAAATGGACGATTTGCCATTGCGGTGATCAATGTATGGGAGAACTGGACATGGGTGCGCATACATGGTGGCCTAAGCTAGGTGAGGCAGGTTGCAGGAGAGAGGACGAAAGACTTACATGTCGTGCTCATCACAGGTCAAACACAAACAGCTATGTGTTACGATTGCCTGGAGATTCTTTATATGAGGTTCAAGTAAGTCATTTATGCTCTAGTAAAAGTGAATCTAACTGGGAATGGTGCTGTATTTAATGATCAATTGGATCCATGCAACCGACTCGGAGCAAATTTGATTTGCATTGGATGTTGGTGTTCCAGGGTGTCTGCCATCTAAAGAAGTGCTTTGGCTGTTCTTAGAGCAAGACCGACCTACTTTCGCGTTGTCATGTCAGTGTAAATCATAGATGGAAGCGCAAATCAACTTGGGAATGATCATCATTAAGCCAATATGAGTCAAACATAAATATGAACTAATCTGTCGATACTCTATGACACTTCCCGAGAGCACGTGTACTCAGCTCAGCAGTTGGAGACTGTGTCCCATCATGTCTTGCCTGCTGAACATTCGCCCTGCTGTTTGCTCTGCTGCTGCGAGTCTGTAGAAATGAGTGTAGTTTCAGACTGAATGAATAAAATACCACTTACGTGCAGAACACAGGTCAGTTGACTTGAGTTCTCGGTACCCTGGCCAGCCTCAATCTGATGCTATTGTCAGTCTTTGTACACGCACGCGAACAGAAAATACTTACATGTCTCGCTGCACTATCGGCGGGCTGCGGGGTCTTGGACTTGTGTACAACTTGGTCATCCTGGGTGTCTTCAACTTTTTTGACAATTGCATAGCCTCCATAGCTGGATATGGTGATGTTGTGCTCAGAAGCTGCTGGAATTGGCTGAAAAAGGACTTGAACCGACTGTTGTGGTTAGTACCAGCAACAGGTTAGCATGGATGATTGGTACATACCAGCTCAACATCGCGCTGATGGCGCCAACCCATGTTGAATTCTTGCAGGGTGACAGCTGGCGGAACGGAGACCAGGAGGACCTGCAGAGGGGGCAACATGGGTATTTTTGAATGCCCTCGTGCCTTGCGTACCATAGCTAACTTGACATTAACAATAGTAAAAAGAAAATACGCAAAACTCACTGCAATAATATGACCGAGTTGGAGTGGTAGAACAGTACTTGCGACATCAGAGTCCTGAGAGTGTCTGGAGGAGGGCAAGGAGAAGTTGGAGAAAACCTCGCACGGGATTCTTTGAACGATATGGGATTTTGAAACTCACTGACAGCAATGGCCAATGCACCCAAGAGCTTGGAATGAGACATATTTATGACTGTCTTGCTTCCTGCACAAATAAATTGAAATCTGAGAAGGTGATGACAGGAATCTACATACCCATGACAGAGAGGTATGCAATGAGGTGCGCAGGAAAGTAGAAAGCCTCTGAACAATACAATTGAGTCAATGTAAAGTCCAACATAAATCTTCAATGTGGAAGCAAACTTGAACGTTACATCCTGCAAATCACTCACCGATAGTTCCAATCGAGGTCGTGCTTATGTCGGCATCTGATGCTAGCGCTGCAAAGCACAAAGTGGTGGATCATAGCTTATATAATTCCCGATACAGTAGTAGAGGTTTTACATGGTACAGTTACGGTTTCGTTTTTGCAGGAGATTGCAAGATTTGATGTTTATGTTTATTTATATTTATGTATCGTTACATAGAGTGCGGCTTGGTGTGCTGAATGTTCATAAACATGTAAGTACTACTAGTACAGCCAAGATGCGATACCATCATCAATATGATCCATCAATACCTCAATACCTTCTTCCTCCAATTCAATACTGTAGTGGAGTGTGTAAGGGGTGTCGATAAGAAACGGCAACAACCTTAGTGTGATAATCAGAACGTACATAATAGTGGAGAATCACTAATACTTACAATTCAGGAAAAATACCGACGCGGCACCCATGCACCACGGCATACAATTTTTCAGAGACACTGTCGAGGAGGGGGAGGTTGAAAATGAAGTGATTGTACATGTACTGGCGACGACCATCCATACTAAGGCCACCAGGAACAAATAAATGGTGAGGGCCACGCCATGCAATGTTAGAAATGGCAGAGGTGAGATCCAATGGATCTGCAAGGGAGGTAGGTGCGTCATGAGGAGAAGACGGCACAGAAGACACTGGGGTTGGAATGGAGCAGGTGAAATGTGTCGAACGAAGAGGAGAAACAATGTCCCGTGAGCGTAGCCATGTAGATGTAGTCACAGTTGCAGAGACACTGCTTGGGCTCAATTCTGCTGGCATTTTAGCATCATCGACATCCTCTAAAAATGTGTGAATTCACGGAGTATATTGATGCTTGACATGACTTACCTTGTTTATTCGGCATGGTGGCCATGGCCCACAGTACACTGGCAGCGGGGGTTGGAGTAAGAGTGGAGAATGGCAGTAGGAAGGAGACCGCATGAAATAAATGGGGTCGACATGAACTCACCACCACATCGCATTGATATAGCTGAGCGACATTTCCAGCAGATCCAACGGAGAAGCACAAATATTGGTAGATGTGACATGCTTCCAAATCGCCACTGGCAAGAGCAGCCATTCGGGTAACATTTGACCGGTAGTCAATAAGGGTGGGGCGGTCGTTATCGTCGTTGAAATGGGGTTTGGGTCTGAAACGATGCACCCTTCCTTACGCCATCGTTGCTGGTCAAAAATGGGGGATAAGGTGCATAACAATGCAGGAGGTACTACTCACTGGATCATCGCCTGTGTTCTGTTTGTATCGTTTTCGTCACCTGGGTTGTTGAGAACCTACTATCATTACTAGATTTTGTTGTCAATGTCACACGGTGAGAAGTGAGTTGTGTGGTGTGCTCCCATCTCAATGACATTCATGCATTTGAACAGGATGTCACATCAGGGACTACTTAGTTGAGAACAGTTACTGTATACATGAATGCAGAAAGTGTCGGAAAGCAGGCATATCATGCTCTTTCAGACCTGTCATATCAAATCCTCTCAATGTCGCTGCCACAGTCGCCAAGACCCAGATTCCACAGTCATACACATTCGTTTGCAAGGTCTTGGTCTAATAAAATGAGCACATCAGGAATCATGAACATCGATTAGGGAAGCGACTTACAGTAATGGGATGCACGGCCTATGGTCCCAAGTCAAGTCTGACATCAGCACGAACTTTCCTGGCAATGTTCAGGAGTCGAGCAACGAGTTTCATTATATTCTTGGTAGGTGGTTAGCATAGAGGTACGACATATAAATGCACAACATACAATAACATCTACATGCCAAGGTTGCTGTTCAGCGAGGCTATCAAACAGGTGGAGTTCATGACGAGTGATGTGAGCCAGGCACAACACCCAGTGTGCAGATGACGGCCGATGAATGGGAATAATCCATACATCCTTGGTCCAGAATCTTGTGTGCTGTGTCGTTCTCCAAAGGTGATCGTCGCTGTGGTAACATGCATGTGGCAGATCAAAGGTTGAGAAGACTGCAAATTTGTGCTCTTCCGGAAGATCAATTGCTGCGAAAAGAAGGGGGATACAACCATTAATACAAATGTCGTTGATACATGAGGTAGCAGATGCAAGCATGGCGATGTCTTGGGGCTCAAATGTAACACGTCGCAATCCATGACTTAGGGCAGTGTCAATCTTGCTCGGTAGTGGAATTGGTGTCATATCAACACTTAAGTCCTAAAGGCCGGTAAGCTGTCATCATTTTGCATGAAACATAAATTACCACTGGCGGGTCCCAGATGATTTTCACAGATGGAATGTTGAGGTCGGGCTCATCGTCTGCCAGTGGCTCATCGTCGTCATAGGGATTGGATGGTTCTTCTACGAGGTAATCAATGAGGATCGCCTGATCTGGATCAAGAGTCACAGTTGCTTCTTTGGCGGAGTTGTCCTGCGTTTGTTCTTCTTCGTCGGGCAGGGCTTCGAAGGTCTGGTGGACCCAATATAGCAATATTTCAGGCTTCCCACCTGAGAGGCTAACTACCAATTTTGTGACGTCCTCGGTGCACGCATCAAATCACGCCCTTGATGCCAGCGAATTTGACCAACGTGGAGGGAGCATCAATAGTTGCTCTCAGTGATGCTGCAGGGTATGGTAGAAATCCTCATCTGAGAAGGAAATCAGCGGAAATAATGTATTACTTGAGAAACGTACTGCTTGGTGTACGAAGGGCGAGCTCTACCGTTGCAAGTTCATCGCCAAACCAGTGGCAAAGGTTATCAGCCTCCATTCCAAGTCTGCGCTGTTCCTCCAAACAGCGATCACGCTTGAGCATCGCCCGAATTCCTGAACGGACATCTTCGTCTTTCATCCAGCACGGATTGTGTCCAATAGAAGGAGTGATCTACACATCTTCCATCAACGACTGATGGTTCCGAAGCTCGTTCAATTTGGTAGGAAGAGGGATTGGAAGTGGTATTGACCATGACGGGTCATAGAGTGCCTCAAGTTGTTGACAGTACATATTGAATTTCCGAATGGCGCTCATCAATGCAGGCTGGCGCTTGGCGATGGCCTTGCGTGTCTGTTGATGGAGCTTCGTACCTGGGGAAGTGAGAATAAATTACATTACTCAAATCACATCTTACCAAGTGCTTTCTGTGCCCCTCCGACGGCCTGATCCAATTTGTCCCATTCAAAGAAACTACCTATTGCATGTTTTCATATATTAATTTTCGAGTCACGAGCGAGGAGTAGGGTCCGGATGAAGTCGAGGTTGATATCGTGCAGTTCGGGGAACTTGTCGCCCACATTGAGCGAAGCGTAAAGCACATCTATTTTTGACATCAATCGACCATGAGTGCACTCCAAACTCTGCATGGCCCCCAATGTATGGTCGGAAATGTCTTGTTTTTCCATAGCGCTCTTTGCAGCTTGGATTGCTCTATCAGCATTATCAATGTCAGCCTGGAGCGCCAAAACCGTGTTGAGCTCCTTCTTGAGGCGCGTGGGAGCATCTGATAAAGGATGAGCAACCAATCGTAATTTAATTAATCGAGTACTTACGAGCCCGAACGGAAAGTTGTGCCTCCTTTTGAGATGCCCATTGCTTTCGCAGCTCTTCGACTGGGACACTACATTGTTCAATGTCATTGGACGCTGCTTTGCCTTGGTCCTGTACGCCACGACGAAGACGGCATTTGATCCAATTCCCGAGGTCCATTTGCATCTCGTTTCCGATTGCAGCAGCTTGACGATTGATCAGCCAGATGCGGCGTTGTCGCTACCAAATCAAAATAGATTAGTAATTGGATCAGGAGCATTATGGTAGATTTACAGAAGATGACCTTTCGATCCTGATGAGCTTGATCATACGGGACCAGAGGCGTTCAGTGCCTTCTCCATCGGACAGTCCTAACCCAACCGATAGATGCGGATTGAAGACCAATTGACATGCCCACTCATGCCCATAGGCATGCATAGCAGTAGTAACAAATCGAAGGCGAGAGACAACATCCTCAGGAACTATGTCATACTATCAAGCAAAAGAGATCAGCGCAACACTAACATTTTGGGACAAACTCACCAGAGAGAGAGTCCTGTCCAGGACGCATCCTACATTGTATAAAGTCACCACAGTTGCATTAGGCGGCAGAAGCGTGAAGAGATGAGTGATCAGGGTAAGCGCATACTTCTGTTGCTCTCCAGGAGTGTCAATGTTGGCGAAGAAAAGGGGGATATCATGTCG
Organism: Boletus sphaerocystis; assembly: GCA_038092615.1. Classification (NCBI taxonomy): domain Eukaryota; kingdom Fungi; phylum Basidiomycota; class Agaricomycetes; order Boletales; family Boletaceae; genus Boletus; species Boletus sphaerocystis. Next base: position 1,494 of record JBBPQR010000271.1, on the reverse strand, counting down.
GCAGATGAGCGCCATGAGACCAGTGTCGTCAAAGCTTTCCATCGAGGCCTTCTGTTTCTTCCCATCAGCGGCTTCATAAGAGGATTCGCAGGAATCAAGAGCCCCATCAGGTACCATCGTTGCATTGCAGCGTTTAGCGGGCTTCTTGCATTGCTTCTCGATATGCTGACCCATTGCATCTACCTGAGATTTGGGGAGAAAATAGGCTGGATCGTGGAAGGGTGGACAGTCACCAGCAGAACGACGATGCTGGTGATGGAAATTTCCATCTGTGGACACATGGATATCTCCACCTTCAGAGAGGGACCTGCCAAATACAGTTCCACCAAAGCATGCGGGACAGCGTTGAATGAGGATCTGGGCACAGCTTCTAGAAATTAAGGGCAACTCGGGCAAATAAAATGTTGAACCTGGTGTCGAGGGCACAGGGGTACCTTTGAACGGCATGTCAAATAATGGCTGAGATGGTGTCTGAGTTGTGGGAGTGTCAAATGAACTGGCCGGTGTAACAACAGACGTGGAAGTGGAGGGAGTGTTCCAAGTACCCTTGAACGCCTTGATGTGATCTCGGCAGGCCTGGAGAGAAGCCTCTACCTGCCGTTCTACTTGTACTTGGAGGACATCATACCATTGCACCGCTGATCCAAGGCTGCGTCGGAAGGGTTCCTGGATAGCCTCCTTCTGCACGGTAATCAGGCACGACGTTCAAGTAAAAAATAATCTTACGTTTTTGTTCACCATGCGAAATCCTCGCCGAATGTAGTGTGTATGCAATGCAGAGGAAAGGGCGTTGATAGCGTCACATGATCGCTCGAAAAGGGCGCGGTATAACATCAGCAACTCAATGGAGACAGCCATACGAGGCTGGGATGGGGCAGTAGGGAATAGACCGAAGTGGTTGAGGATTTGAGGAAGTGTCGAACATTCACAGCTTGTGACTTCAACGAGGGTAGAACCTGACATTGATGAGGTTCAACCAGCTTGTAGTATATTAGAGGTATTTACGATCAAATAGCAAACATAAAATGTTAATAGGTTTGCAGGCGCACTCTAATTGACTGCAAAGGGTGATAGACAATGGAAGCGGTGGAACAGGCTTGCTGAACGTTCGAGAAATGTAATGAATGTACGGGTTGATCAGAGTCTGAACAATAGCTTTCCATGTTATAGTTCAGGACCCTCACGCTACGTATTTTCGTTTTCTTCATCTTATCGGACTTAGTTGCTTTCACTTTCGCAGTCACGTGACCAAGTCACCTGACTTACTCCCTTTTGGATCACGTGACATTCTGCTCTTCTTCGTCACGTGATCTCACACGTGACTGTGGGACAACACATGACTCGAGTCCGGACCCTGTCTAGACTCTCGCTCTATCTATGACGTCACGCCTCATGGACACCTTGCTTCTACCTCATGTCCCTTATCTTTCCCTTCTCATACCGGCCCTTAACTATTTAGGACTCAGACGACCTACCCTAAACCTCCCTTACTTA
>JBBPQR010000270.1:0-13695 GCA_038092615.1 Boletus sphaerocystis | reverse complement strand
GCGGTACGAATACCCAAAAGGACTCGGGTGGCATTGGACCGGCTTCCTCGAGCGGAGCTGGTGCGAGGTTAGCTGCACAACCGCCTTTTTTCGCAAATGGGTTTATTCAGACGTGGACCAACAGGAGTACGCAAAGGATCTTTTCAAATTCGCGATATTTTCGCATCGTTGGGGCGAACGTGAGCCCTTATTTCACGAAATGACCTCCCAAGTCCGTCCGAGACCCGTTTCAAGCGGCCCGGGATACGATAAACTACGCCATCTCTGCGAAAAGGCGCAGACCGACTTTCATTGCCGCTATGTCTGGTCCGATACGTGTTGCATCAACAAGGCGAGCAGCTCAGAGCTCGAGGAAGCGATTCGTTCCATGTATCGCTGGTACAGTCTTGCCAATGTGTGCATCGTTCACCTGGGACAGTCATTGACTGTCGACGACTTTGAACGGGATCCATGGTTTACGCGAGGGTGGACTCTCCAAGAACTGCTAGCACCCAAAACGATGCGATTTTACGGTCAAGATTGGAACCCAATCTGTCCTCAACGCTGCGAAGACGGCGACAAGGACAACGAGGAAATCACGAACGCCATCACGAAAGTGACAGGTATCGAAGAAGCCCATTTGCGACGCTTCCACCCGTCATGCGAGCTCGTCGCCCCAGTCATGACGTGGTCTGCCAAGCGCAAGATCACACGGATCGAGGATAGGGCTTATTCCCTCCTCGGTCTCTTCAACATCAGCATCCCGATCGCCTACGGCGAGGGACACAGAGCGTTCTATCGTCTCATGGTCGCACTCGCCAACGAATGCCTGACGCCCTCCTTCTTCGCCTGGGCAGGCCGCCACTCCGATTTCTCCCTCGCCCTCCCCTCCTTTCCTGCATGCTATGCCAGAGTGCCTAGCCCAGCAGCCTACAGTCCAAGTCGGGACGTGGACACGGGTCACCCGTCATACCAAGTCACCAAGCTCGGCGTGGTGGTCAAACTCGTCGTGTTCGCGGTCCGTCGCAAGCTCACTCTGAGCGGTGGCTTTCATGTCGGGACGACGTGGTATTTTGACGACGACGGTCCTCTGGAGCCGTTCACGGTCCGCGCTGGTACGGGCGCGACACTCCCACCATTGGTGTCCTTCGAGGAAGAAGACGATCACGCGTACGCGTTGGGTGTCGTCAACTTTGCATGCCCGGAATCGGACGGCCATGGGGAGCTGGTGCGTGGAAGGAAGTACTTGGGAATCTTGATGATGAAAGCAAAGTGGGGCTGGGAGAAACTGAGTAGTGATCTTGTCATTTCGTTGAATTGCTTCAGGGATGTGAGGGCGCCGGTGGAGAATGTCCTTTTGTTGCATACCGTCGTGGACTGACTGTATTATTAATGACTGGGATTGAGGAAACCGAACCTCCGAGTGTGCATCGTCCAGCGAAGCAATTGATCTAAGCACACTAACCATATCCACCTGGTGGGAAGTGCTCCTTACTTGCAATGTCATCAAGTCAAATCGTGGTTTCACGTCTATATCTGAATCAAGTTCCGAGTCCTAACCTATTGTACAAATCTCCACTTTCCGCGGAGAAAGAAGAAAAACTTGGTCACATGTACGGGTGCAAAATGAAGTTGTGCAACCGAAAAGAAAATAAAGAGATTCAAAAAAAAGTGTACGTACAAACAAATGGAGTGCGCCAATCGCACTCCAATAATGTTAGAGAGATGTGGAAACAAATCATTCCGTCTTTCGCGGTAGCATAGAAATGTCGATGGAGGAAAACAGTCCTGTGACGGGTTCCTCTAGTTAGTCATGCAACGTAAGGTATAGTAAGGCGGGTCGGATTAGAGGGTAGCCTTGAGGATACGGATCAGGCCTGAGTGCAAGATGAAGTTGGGAGGTATCGCAGCAGCGGAGGGGTGGCGGACGGAATCGCCGTGACACCACAAATTCTGGGAAAGAAAGAAAAAGAGAGAAGCAAAATGATAAAGGGGACTAGTCCCAATCAATGGTTATCCCACCGGGTCCAGGGGCAGCGACCCCAATTCCTCTCTCAGCTTCACGTTTGAGCCATTTGAGAGCCCGTTTGTCATCTTTGATATACGGCTCTAGTCTCTCAATACACTTCTTGTTATGATCCTGTTGCAATGGACATCAAGTAAGCTGGCCAGCGCGATATGAATGTTAATTCCCGATGCGGTACCTTGAGCCACTGTTTCTCCTCCTTGGTAAGCATGTTCTCTTTCACCATCCGAGTTTGGATAGGTACACAGGTAAGGCGCTCAAAACCAAGCCAGATATCGCCGTTGAACTCGCCCTTGGTCTACGATCATCATGGATCAGAACGGCATACCGGCGGTGATAAGGAACCTGACACACCTTCACACGTCTGACTACTAAAGCAGACTCAATCCGCATTCCCCATCTTCCCTCGAGGTCTGATATAGAAGATGCATGCCGTCAGAAAAGGGCGCTGAGTAATCATCAAGCGAAAAACGCACAAAACCCGGGTTCGTTCGTGACAACGTGTCCCAGTTCGAGGGGAACGCTACTGGAGAAGCCATGCGGCCCTTCGTGAACGTTCAAAAATGAGCCCACCCCATGACCCGTGCCATGCTGCAGATAACGTTAAAGCGGGCACGAGTGAACACGATGAATACACACCAGGTAGTTGAGACCATCTTTCCATAACGCGCGGCGTGCGAGAACATCTAATTGTAGGCCTGTGGTCCCTTCAGGAAAGACAGCACTATCGATGGCGATCTGGGGTAAAGATAAGTATCGTACGTGGAGAATTGATTTGATGAAGCCATTGACGTACATGTCCCTGCAACACGCGGGTATAAGCTTCACATTGGTCTTGTGTCGGGCGACCAAAGTGGACAGTGCGAGTCGTGTCACATGTGCCATCTCGGTACTGACCACCGGAGTCGCTGAGGTAATAGAAGGCTGATAAACATTGGAGAAATCACCAGTAGCTTCGAATACGTACTTTAAGTAAGGGTTCTCTCGATCAATCATCCTTGCGTTCCCCTTAGACGGCGAATAATGTGGCAGAGCTACAGTGTCGGGATATTCAGAACGAACGGAGGAATTACCAGGCAGACGAATCACTCACCCGCGTTAGGCCCGCTTGCAGAGATATTCTCGTACGCAAGGCCCCAATAATGCTTGTTCTGCCTCCTAAACTCTGTAAGACGCCACGCGGCTTCCCATTCTGTGATATCGTAACCTTGATGAATCTTGTGTTCCAGCCAAGCAAGCCATTTAACCTAGAGAATAATGACGTGAGAACGATGATACGGGTTATGTGCTGGTAGGACACACGTAGGCAGCTCCATCACGTAGATACGCACGCCGCAAGCCTTCTAACTCCACTTCATTCTTGACGGCCTTCATGTTGTCAACGTGGGAGGGTACGATAGTATAGCGGAAGTGGGTCAGCATGAGTGAGATCGCGTAGGACGTCTCAGGGCACAGAAGCAGTTTGCCCTCACCCCATTCCCTTCGTCTGAGGAATGGCCAGATCTCATTGTAGTCCCTTCTCTCTACCTTGAGAGAGCGTAGGTAGCCTTCAACGTCGTCGGTGAGCTTGGGTGAATCGATAAAGAGTATGATCCTATCGAGAGAAATGAACAAGTAGGAATAAAACAATGGGTTGAAAGGGATGTCGGATCCGCGCAAGTTCAATAAGTACGCTAACGGAAAATCCGTCAGTGTGGCACCAGATCAAGGATATCTTCATACCGATGTTTGATAGCGAAGTTATAAGAGTTCCAACATGCATCTGTGATGCCGTCGGTGGTGACTTGGAGTATGTTGGCACAGCTGGCGGCTGTGATCGAATCCATTGTCGCACTTCGGCTAGCTTGGATGATGCTTCCCGGCCGGTGAAATCCAAGGGTTGGACAAAAATTGAATCCTTCGAACGCAGAGGCTTCTCCTTCCAGCTAAGATCGACGAAATTCTGAGGGGGGAAAACTAACTTGGATCCTTTCGTATTGAGTTTTGCGATCAGCTGTGTCGCTTTCTCGTGTGAGATCATCCTAGCATCCATGCCAATTTTGGCGTCTCTACCGCGATCCTGCAATACGACTTCAAGATACTACCAAAATGCGAATTCCAAACCGCTTACCACCAACCAGTCGATCCAGTCCTTTGGTGCATTAATGGCACCTGCCGGGATTAAATACCAGTTGGGATCCAACTCCTCCCGTGCTTGTAACCAATATCGAGAGTCAGTGACAAGGTAAGCCGCCGTCTTGGAGACGATGGCCTGGCCAGCACTGCCAGTGAATCTGTGTACTGCATGAGGCGGTGATAAACAATGCCAGACCATAATATACTAACCCGGAAATCCATTCTCTGCGTTTGTCACTGGCAGAAACATATTCGGATTGATGAGGATCTTCTGTAGGAACGACGCTGGAAACAAGAAATGCATAAAGTAACAGATGGCGCAATGAAATCGAGTACTGACTAGTAATCAAGACCATCCTTCAACATCAGCCTACGGATCTGCTCGAGCCTGTCGGACGTATCCACGCGATCCTTGATCGATGCGACCTCGGCCATCTTACGCTCCAAGGCGGACCCGACGAGTGTACTTGATGAGTCGTTTGAGAAGAAGGCTGGACGTTTACTACCGCTGGATCTGGAAGAAGTGCGAGTAGGGGAGTCGTACTGTGGGGGAGATCTCTCCGAGCTGACAGAGGGACTCCTCTCCAAGAGTTCTCGTTCCCTCTCCCTTGCCTTGCCCATTCCCCAACCATAGCCCCATTTCGTAGATTTCTTCGAGTCAGCTCTGACCAAATTCGGCTTATTAGCAACGGGCAATAGCTGGGAGAGCTTGGAGTTGTTGTTGGGGTAGGCGGGAACGTCATAGGCTTCTGAGTCGGACTCAAACTCGAGTTTCTCCGGGTCCGAGAGGGTCCGAGTCGTTGAATACGATCCTGAGCGTACGAGTCGATTAGACTGAAGGGAACGATGAGAGCTGTGACCTGAACGAGACGAGCGGCGAGAGCGATTATCAGAATTGTTTGACACGGTCTCAGACTTCTCCGAGTCGGTACGAATGAGTGGGCTCGCTTCTCTGAATCTTGTCTTGTTTGCGAAGGGAAGACACATCGGCGGGGGTGGTGGCGGCGGCGGAGGTGGAGGCGGGGCCATCTTCGCAGCGGGAGATGATGATAGTTCGAAGTAAAGTGCCCTAGGGAGAACTTGGAAATCACACGAGGCGGGCCATGAAGCGGCAGGGTCAGAGTAAAATAATTGACCTGGACGGGATGGGTCAACGTGTACGAATTGCTGACAAATCCAACCATATTTGGTATGCTCAACGCTCTGCTGCGTCGCCAAAGAAAGCCTCGGGCGTCCGTGTGATCCTCTCGGTCCCCGGTCCTGATGGAGCAGCCACGGCCAGCTGTATAAAACCGTGCTGTATGGACCCGTGATGAAATCGCCGCCATGAATGAACACCGAATGACTCTGCCAACGGGTACTGGCCGAACCACAGCCACAAATGGCTATATGATGGCGAGTAAAGGTTCATTACACGTGCGGTGCGAATGGATGAAACTCGTGTGTCATACCCGCTCGCGGCGCAGCCTGATCAGTGATCTCAGGCCGTCATGGAGGGTTCCGTGGGACAGATTTGACAACGAAACACGAGGCAGCAACAATTACCGTCGACGGCAAGTCGCACCCGGTGATTCCTATTTTCGGTGCTCGCGAGCGCTGTTGCTATCCTGGATCGGAAACGCCAATTATTGGGACTCATTAGGTTCAGGGTGCAATACAAGTCTGGAGCTGCCACGAGCTCCAAATGAAATCCAGGAGAATACTGTGGTAGATCCGAAAGACAATGGATAATTTGATGGCTACTGCGGCTCAAAAGCCCTAGGGAGGGATATGACTGATCCAGGTATATGCCGTGGTTCGAAGACAAACGTAATGTCGGAATATGTTCCATGAGGTATGCACATGTAAAATCAAGATTAGCAAGCTCGACCGACTGTAACATTGATGAAGGTATAGCAGAGCTCGATAGGGAGAGTGGAGCGAGCGGTTTCGATCACGCTCCTACATTTTAATTGCTCACCCCATCAACGAGAATGCATCAGACTTACAGGGATTAACGGCACTCGCGCAGAGAAGCAATGCGGAAAGGAAGTATGAGCTCAGGAGGTGCTCGTTGTAGGGGATATGACGCACCAGCGACTGATCCTCGGACCAATGCAACGCTGATTGGTGGGCAGCCGTGTGTTCTGCTCCACAAGATACTAAACGCGGCGCGAATCAATATTTGAAAGAGAAGTACAGCACCCCACCTGCCGTCCTTCCTTGGTCCGGTCGACTCCAAAGCCCCTTGGAGAAGCTGAAGCACCGATGGATCCCTGAACCGTGCGGCTGTGATGCTTGAGTGGTGAAACGAACCTATTCATTGAAAGGTTGGATGAAAGGTGGTAAGCAAACATCCACATCATGACACGGTGCGTTCTGCATGCCAAAGTCACGTGAGTTAACTTTTACTAGAAACGTTGTCTCATCGTGGACAATACTCGAATCCTCGGCAGCCAAAATGTATAGCAGGCATTCTTCCTGACCTCCTATGTACCGGATTTGTCGTCTAATCGTTATCATTCAGAAGTCCCTTCAAGGACAAGTCACGATTACACTGTCACTTCGCTCTGCGAAATAATACAGACGGTGTGTAATACTGACTCTTCTGGTATCGCAGGTCCATCTGCCGCCGTAGTTGGCTGAAACGATTCGGCCATAATCGTTTCCCGCCGCGATCAAGAAGTCGAAGCCTGGAGCCATTCGTTCAATTCTCCAGTGGCCGCGGCCTCGCGACTACGTAGTTAGCGCTTCGTGAGGATAGCTCCGCCGTCAATGGCTGTCGGTCATCGTGTATTTACCGGCCAACGGTTTCTCCAACATTCCGCCCGGGGGACTCGGACTCCGGGCGCCACTCATATTTTGCTCATATTGTAGGTCTGGGGCGACTAATAATTCGATGGAGGTACAAAAATACACCCCGGATCATGCTATTTCATGGTCATAGGAGAGAAGGATATCGCGTTCTTATCATGCTCAATGATATCAACTTAAAACAACGGCCTCGTGGCACGATCCTGGTCACTCACTTTTTACTGTCGCCGACGAAAAGTTAATTCCACAGGAGTGTTATGTTTCTCCCCATTTTCCCGTACATGTTACTTCAATCGAGGTTCGTCCTGAGAACTAGGAGGCCGATCATGCACCATCAACTCGCAGTCGTAACCCGCCCCGTACTTACGTTATACTTATGTTGGTATCATAGGTGCCGAAATCGTTTCGTCACTGGTGTCAGGATGTCCGAGTCGGTTCCGCTTCGTGTTACGTGAAAGCCACCTCGTCTGGGCATTTGGCGACGCAACCATCTTCCTGCTCCTCAGCGGCGGGTGCTCCCTCTTGTTCTCTCTGCCTCCAGATTTCTGTCTCCATTCTCTTCATTCCAAGTCCAATCCTGATCGTCGCTCGTTTCTTTTAAATCCACGTTCCTTCTACCTGATTCTTAGCCTGCTTGGAAGAATTTGTGCAGCCAGTGCACCATCATAGCAAAATTTAGACTTGCACAAGAGAACTGCTTCGCATAAAGACGGTTGATCGCGTCCTCGTTTCGCAGTTCCGAATATCTCCAACTCCTTTGAATTGAATAATGGGTACCGGTCCTGCTGTAGTCTCTGAAGGCACCGCTGCCTACGCCCACCTTCTTGACCCTCGGCCATGGTACAAGAACACGCGTAAGTTGTCGAGAGTCCGTGCGGATGAAATCTAGACATGACATTCCTCATAGGTCTTCTGCTCCTGAACTTCTGGATCGCTATCATGTGCGTATGAATCAGATAATAGTGGATTCACATGTGACCTCCCGGCAGGTTGATAACATCCTCCACTAATGGTTATGATGGAAGTATGATGAGTGAGTATATGAGCTGTCAGCGAGGGTTATGAATTTGATGCTTTGAAGACGGCTTACAATCACTGACTCAATGGAATTCTGCATTCGGTTACCCCTCTGGTTCAAAGGCAAGTAGTATTGGTCACCATGGCGTAGAATGTTTGATTTACCCCAAGGTTAGCTTGGTTTGCTAAATGCCATCCAAGTCAGTCACCTTCACCTTGTGGGTATGGAGGGTTACTGAACCAAGTCTTCAAAGAGCATTGGGGCGTTGTGCGCTTACCCGTTTGCACCATATGTGACGGACGGCCTCGGACGGAAATTTCCTATAATCTTGGGCGCAAGTTTGATGATCGCTGCGACAGTCATTCAAACAGCAAGTCAGTCGGTGCAGATGTTCATCGGTGCTCGGTAAGTGACTTCCCAACATATTTGCCTATTTGCTCACCATTGCTGTACTCATCTACCAGGTTCTTGATCGGGTTCGGGTTGACCTTTGCCGCATCGTCGGCCCCGCTGCTCGTCACCGAGGTGGCCTATCCTTCTCACCGTGGTCAAGCTACTTCAATGTACAACACTCTTTGGTTCGTGGACATTGTTGAATGTAAGAGAATAGCATCACTGATTCAACGCTAGGTATTTCGGGAGCATCATGTAAGGGAACCAATCCCATTCTAGCGCCTACCGCGATTTATTATCTATTTCTTGATCATAACCAGCGCTGCTTGGACTGTATGTGTTTTCTAAATGGTCGATATTCCCCATCTCAGAGAGGTTCTTTTGAAGACTTATGGGACGTTCACGATCCAGTCAAGTTGGGCTTGGAGAATTCCGTCTGCGTTACAAGCTCTCCCCTCCGTCATACAGCTTATCATCATCTGGTTTGTCCCAGAATCTCCGCGTTGGTTGGTGAGCAAGGGAAAGTATGTTGTTAAGCTTTATCTGACTGTGTGCAAATTCAAATTTAACATTTCCTTCTATCTCACCACTAGGGAGGAACGCGCATTAAAGATACTTGCATATTACCATGGGAACGGCAATGAGTAAGTATTCCACCGTAGCTTTATTCGTTTCTCTCTCACATGTGTCCCATCATTTCAGACGTGACCCGCTTGTGGAATATGAATTCGAGGAAATCAAGGCTGCCATTGCCTTTGACCGTGAAGTCGCTGCCAATGTTGGATGGCTGAGCCTGTTCAAGAACCCCGGAAACAGGAAACGTATGCGCATCATCATCGCACTTGCGTTTTTCTCTCAATGGTCTGGGAACGGTCTCGTGTAAGTTGTCTTTTTGACCTCGGTCAATAATGATTTGATCAAGATTGAATGCGTTTCGACCATAGATCTTACTGTATGTGGATCACGATAACTCGATGCGTGATGAAATCGTTCGTACTGAGTATGCAATTTAGACTTGAACAAGGTGTTCACTGCCATTGGAAGTAAGTCGTTTGTTTTCGGTGAAGGAGGTCGTGCTGAGAAGGTCCCAGTCACCGACCCAACGACTCAACTGTTGATCGTGAGTCCAGCACGACCCTTCATTCTAGTGTCTCCTCTTATTGCGTCGTCGCAGAATGGTCTCCTCAATATTTTCAACTTCGTTGTTGCTATTTGTGCTGGCTTCTTCTGTGATCGCGTAGGCAGACGTCCACTCTTCCTCACGTCCTGTGTCGGTAGGTCGTTGTCTCGTTCGTGATGAACAAGATGACTTGGAACTTTTGAAGGTATGGTCATCTCTTGGACAGCTCAGACGATTTGTTTCTCTATCGATGAGCAAACGGGGAGCACTACAGCTGGTCACGCTGTCGTCGTGTTCATCTGTGAGTACAGTATTCTCCAGCGTAATCCGTTCACGCACTCAATCCAGCGATGCAAGTCATGTTCTACGGCTTTTGTGAGTAACCTGTAGTCTTTTTTGGGTTGTAGCTGAAATTATTCTACAGATGACGTTCGTAGCCTCGATTCATCGACGATCCCTCATTAACGAGCACGCTCACTTCTAGCTTGCGTTTACGCCTCTCATCGTATCGTGAGTCACTATATTAATGGTTTCCGTACCGCTGGTGCAATGCTCTCCTCGTAGTTACACCGTCGAGATTTTACCATATGCTCTCCGCGCCAAGGGCTTCATCGTGTTCAACTTCATGATCTCGCTGTCTTTGATTTTCAACCAGTAAGTGTGGACCATACTCAACGCTCCCAATTCCCACTCACTCAACCTCAAGATACGTGAACCCTGTCGCTCTCCAAGCGTAGGCAAACTCTGTTTATGTTGTCCCGGGTCATGGCTGAATAATGATTGCCGCTAGTTTGCAGTGGAAGTACTACGTGAGTCTCCGGAACAACTCTAGGTGTAACATCCCCGAGTTAACAATCCTGATTTCGGCAGTTGGTCTACCTCTTTTGGCTGTGTTTTGAGTTGGCGTTTTGCTACTGCTTTATCGTCGAGACCAAGAACGTGAGTCGATGTTATATTCTGCGAGTGTATTTCAAATGGTTGGTTACTTCTTTTTTCAGCGTACCTTGGAGGAAACTGCCGCGTACGTGTTCCTTGATATCATCTAATGGACAGTCCGAGTTGACTCATTTTCGTAGACTGTTTGATGATGGCGATGACGAGGGCCCATCGTGCATCGCAGACAACGCTGTCAAACATGCTGGCTTCACTGCCACTACCACCGCCCACAAAGTCGTGGAGAAGGAAACCGACAGCGTCTGAGAGTGCTATTGTCGCTGTGTGAGCTTCGGTTCCGTGCTCGGAACGATCAAAATTTTTTGTCTATATTCTTGATCAGGGGTGGCTCTGTCGCCCCGGATGGGAAGAAGAGACGCTTACTACTACCATAGGACCGATACTCTTTATTTACACTTCGACCAATGTATTATATAACATTTCGATCTTGCGGCTCAGGCTGTCTATCGTCTTGAAGTTCCAGTACGTTCAAGTTGCACGATGTTGAGATTGTACGACGAGAATTATATATTGGACCACCACCAAGACGGAGGAAGCCTGAAACAACTTCGTTTCCCTACCTTGCTCGCTCCCGATGCGATCTTCTACCTAAAGTTTCGGAACGCCGAGTGTTAGTTTACTGGAAAGAACAGACCTTCTGACATCAGAAGATGGCAGTCGTTCTGATCTTACTGCCGATGGAAGGTGACTAGCTAGACTGCCGATCTCAGTATGGACTCACTGCCAGTGCCGGGACTGTCACAACCAGTACATTCATCCTCACTGTTGAAAACGTCGCTTGCCCCTGTCTCGTGCTGTTTACTTGTCAGTGCATGGTCATGAGTGAAGGTGCTGAACGGGACCGAAATTATGCAAATTCACAAGCCAGACAGGTCGAAAATCGGAATCTGCAACGTTGTTACCCAGACTCGTCAGTGACGACCTCTGTTTCAGACTCTGGAGTATATCAACCTACTCCAGGCTGTTGCGGGTATGAAGCTGCCAGGTCAAACAGAGGTAAATAGCACCGGCCCGCCTTCCTACCGCATCACGGTCGCACTTGTCCGATCCTACTAGTACATGATGCAAGTTGATGCAATCATACGGTACACCGGGGATGCTCTGCGCACGCTCGAATTTTGTCGCATCAAGATATGAAACGAGCCTGCTTATTCGGGGCATGCAGTGAGTGGTCATTCTACCCCAAATATCCTCAGGGTGAAACACGTTCCAAGTGTGAAGTTTGCGCCCACTCATCTTCTGCGAGCCGAGTATATGAAAGAGGAGGTGTTCGTTCCAGCACGTGTGAACCAGTACGCACTCGAGAATGTCTTTTTCCGTCCGTCTCGCAGCGACGACGCTGTTCACCTTCCTGCAAGCGACATCCTTTGCGCTGCCCCTGTACGACAGCGACTCATGGGAGCCTGTGACGGCTGCCTATTACACGGGCTGGCATGCCACGGAGGGTTTTCCGCTTTCAGCTGTTAGTTGGGACAAGTACAATACACTAATTTATTCCTTCGCGTAAGCCTGCATGATCCTATCAGTCCTGGCTTAAGGGAGCTGGCACCTGACAACTTGTTCCCGAACAGTGGTACGACGCCGAGCGTCCATAGTATTTCCTTGAATGGATCCGACCCACCACTCCTCCCTGAATTTGTCCGTGAAGCGCATGAACACGTAAGCGTACACGGTGCTCAGGACTGAAATGACAACTCTCTAACGAACCAAGTGTGTTGCTGCACATGTTTCCGTTGGGGGTTGGACCGACAGCAGGTGGTTTTCAACCGACGTAGCAACCCCTGAAAACCGTACCGCTTTCGTGAAGACCATTACAGATTTCGCGGAAAAATATCATCTAGATGGTATCAACTTTGAGTAAGTTTTTATTTCTTCAAGTTGACGAGCACTGAGCGCACCCCTGCCAGCTGGGAGTCCCCTAACGAACAGGGCATAGGATGCAACACATTTAACGTGAATGATACTCAGGACCTCCTTTCCTTCCTTTACGAGCTCCGTGCTCATCCAGTTGGGGCCAAATTGACACTTTCTGCAGCGACCGGTCTCTCCCCATTCCTTGACGCCTCTGGTAACCCCTTAAAAAACGTGTCTGGTTTTGCTGAGGTCCTCGACTATATTGCGTTCATGAACTATGACGTTTGGGGCCCGTGGTCGCCGGCCGTCGGACCTAACGCTCCTCTGAATGACACTTGTGCTCCCTCCGCTGACCAGGACGGTTCGGCCGTCTCTGCTGTCAAATCCTGGACTGCAGCCGGAATGCCACTCCACAAGATCGTACTCGGTGTCGCTGCTTACGGTCATTCATTCAGCGTCCACCCATCTGATGCATTCGCCAACGGTTCCGAGACCGAACTCGCTGCATACCCCAAGTTCAACGCTTCAAACCAGCCGCTCGGTGATGCATGGGACGATACCGGAAGTGTTGATGTGTGTGGGGTTTACGAAGGACCCGGTGGGAGCTTCAATTTTTGGGGTCTCGTCGCCGGTGGATTCCTGACAAGCAATGGGAACCCGGCGCCGGGTATCTACCATCGTTTTGACGATTGCAGTCAAACTGTTGAGTGATCCTGCGACTTGGATGTCGTCGTACTTTTGATCTGACGGCCCTTGTGACAGCCGTATGTTTATAACAAGACGTCCGAGGTCATGGTCTCGTTTGACGATGCTCGGTCGTTCGCTGCCAAGGGCAACTTCATCAAGGAGACGGGTCTGAGGGGGTTTGCGATGTGGGAAGCTGGAGGGGACTACCACGACATTCTCCTCGACACGATCAGGCTCGCTGCTGGATTCGATAGTTCAAAGTAACGTTCTCGTTGTCAGGTTCGTGGATCACGTCTATTTGTATTCTAACCTTTCTCGTTGAATATAACCTGTGTAACTCCGAGTCTACTACGAGTCTACGGACAGTCTGCGTAGCAGGGTGATCGTGCTACTCCTGCTCTCGACCAACGGAAGACTAGAGACGATAACCTTGTTCGGTACGAGGTGTCCATCCGGTACTTTTCAAGTGCCATGTCTTCACCCGACATATGAACACCTTCCGCTGACGCGGATAATCCAACCCTTTCGCTCGGTCATCGGCTAGTCAACCAGATCACGCCGTAGCCTGGCTCCAAAGTGTTCCCATGCCCCGCGAAGAGACCAATTCAAAAGGGATGCCGTCAGTCGCGATGCAGAGCCTACACCTCCCAGATTCGACTTTGACATCCATACACAGCGTCGCAGT
Source organism: Boletus sphaerocystis (assembly GCA_038092615.1). NCBI lineage: Eukaryota > Fungi > Basidiomycota > Agaricomycetes > Boletales > Boletaceae > Boletus > Boletus sphaerocystis. Next base: position 71 of record JBBPQR010000270.1, on the reverse strand, counting down.
TTCTAGACACAGCAAACCTGAAGATGCTTACTCACGACCCGGCGACGATTTGAATTCTGACAACGTTGGAC
>JBBPQR010000269.1:0-13699 GCA_038092615.1 Boletus sphaerocystis | reverse complement strand
TGGATGTCTTTGAGGAGTGTAGTACACGGCATCAACTCGGCGTACACCTTCAATTCACGACATCTCCTCGTGATAAGATGGCTGTACTGTGGAAGTGATGGCGGATATCGGCCACCGGTCACCAAAGAAAGATAGAAAGTTTCAGACCTGTGAGCCAAAATCGAGGATCAGTATAGTGTCGAACTGATCGTGAATTTCTGCCATGCTAATCGACAATGGTTGGACAGAGTGACTTTCCTATCCGAGATGAATGTCCATCTACCGAAAACATTTACATGCTGTGCACAGCTTGTAAAAATCGTGAATCGGGGATGGCCGGGAACGCTTCACTCTACTGCACTCGAGCATCGACAGGTCTGAGAGGCGGTGCGTATACTTGCCTACCAAGGCAAAGAGGAGAGACCCTCATTCCCTAGAAATGTGCAGTACTTCCAACCCATCCGCCTTGGCTGGCGGCTTCAAGGAAACCTTCCAGTTCCCAAGCTTCCTGGCTACTTCTTGGCCAACGTCACTTCCCAACCACCTCCTGCGCCACGTTCGACTCTGTTCCCAATTCGTCATGACATCGACCTTTGCTTTCTTGGCCGCCTCTGGAAGTTCAGAATCTGCTAGGGCAGCAGCGATGTTCGTGAGATTGAAGTGATCTCCTTTCCCGCGTCTGAAATGTGCAGCAACCGCCATCGCGAGCAACACGATGATTAAAACTGTCGATGCGATGACGTGCGACAGTGAAGACACGAAAATCTGTCGGACACTTGCTATGCGACCTGGCAAGTAGGATGTTCCAAGTAAGCCCGAGACGTATGCTGAAACCAGGCATCATTCCTTCAACTGCAACATTAAGTACGACAATGAAAACACGCTTACGCTTCATCGAGGCTTTCACCATCTGCGTATAACCCTGTGCAAGTTGGTCCGATGGGAGGGGCGTCAGGACCATGGTCGTATTTTCGTAGTTTGCGCCAGATGGAATACTATTCATCTGATCGCTCCCGAACACGAAATTGGCTTGAGTTCCAGAGCCGAGGCCAAACCACGCAGATGATGCCGGACCAGAATCGACCGTCAGTCCGGACAACGAATACGCGACAAGCAACGACGTCTGCGTCCAGTCCAAGTTACCTTGTCTAGGGTATGGCGGTGCGCCCTCGGTGAGTGGCTGGACCTCAAGCGTCATTGCCCCCTGGGTGCGAATCTCTCGTGTCTCGATGGTGATGTTTGGTTTGCAAACCAGAAAACTAAGTTCATAGTCCGCACCGATGGAGCTGAAGCCCATCGACGGGACATCAGTGGAGTTGACAAACAGGGAGATAATATTGATAGCCTCTTTTGTGCAATTTGTGGAGGCGCATTGGATGACCGACATGACCATAGCACCATCTGTTGGCAAGCCACCGGTTGTATAGTTAAAGACAGTGACGGTGGGATCATGTATATTGATACTTGTTATGAAGAACGAATTGTACACCGCTGTTCGAAACAAATATTAATCTCAAGGATTTCATCCCTACAGAAAAATACACGCACGGAAGTAGGAACTTGGTACCGAGACTTGAAGATCGAGGTCTTTTAAGTGCACAGATAAGGCGTAAGTGGGGACGTGGGTGCTGTTCATGGTGAAATTGAGTGAAGTCACAGTGAGGTTCACCAGATTGGCCCATGTACAATAAGGATTAAAACCAATGACATCCGTCAACCACCGTGCATTTACTGTGGAGTTGAGCACTGGTGGAGTAGGAACGACGAATCCAGAGTATACTCCCTGCGAGTCGTTCGAAACTGAAAATGAATAGGAGAGACCAATCTCTCGCTCAGCCCAAACAATCGCTGCTGCATATCCGGGCGCAGGCGAGAATGATGAAGGCAATGGGGTCTGCCCTCCCGCCACAGGCCTGAAATCATAGATAAGACAGAATGCCGGCACAAAAATTACTGCGGGCTTCTTACTGGTACAAGGAGAGTGGTGGAATAGCGCCGACTGGGAATGCCATGATAGCACCGTCTATAAGGATAGGTTGGATACTCACTAAACAAGAATTCTTGGATCAGCAATAATCACAAAATTGTCTTTCACTCACGCGCTGCTGGCGCTAGAGTAGAAAATGTCCAAACGATCACTGCCGCGATAAAGGCCACAACATAGTATATCGAACAGTGTTGGTGTACAATAGCCATGATCGATTCAATGAGGCTGTAAGATGAGGTGGAAATTCCATTGATTGCATTCAACTCAATGCCGCGACCATCTCTTCTGACAGAGAGGAGACGGAAAAATTCTTCAGACTGAAATAATAATCAGGGCTAATGAAGATCCCTCGGCAAAAATGTGCGTACCTGAAGGTCATAAAGAACCCCTTTCAGTGGGAAAATGGCGAGGCTGATAACAATAATGTTGATAGTAGTTATTCCAGCTCCAACGTTAGCTAGTTACCAGTAAAGTGAGCATCAATGAGAACTGGGTTCAACTTGAAGTGCTTACTTAGTACACCTTGCGTCACTGTACCCGAAACGTCGACTGGCACCACCCGATAGTGAACCACGTAACAGAATGCAAGGTACGCAATACTAATGACGGGTGGGAGGAGCATCAATGTCCATTTCCACATGGAAATGAGTGAAGGTCCACGATCAGCCTGGCAACTTTTGAGAGGAGAAAGTAAAGGAACGCTAGATGTCGGAGTCCGCTCAACGTCATGCAGGTCTTCCTCGGCATTTCTCATGCTTGAAGGAGGATGCACGACATCAAATATTGCGGGAGAGTCACGGTTGTTTGATTTGAGGTTGTGGATGGGGGTCATCTCTATGTTCTCGGACATCCGACGGCGCAACTCGACACCAAGGGGCTTCCGGTGCGAAGTTGAAACTGGGGACCATCTATATAGAAGAAATTGTGCGCGATAGTTCTTATCATACTACCAGGGCTGTGTTCGAACTTGAAGGCAGGGCAGCGGGATGGGGAAATGGGGTGTTGATGACGGCAACCTGGTGACCTCCAGACAAATTTTACTGTTACTACTCCGACTGTTCAAACGTTCAGCAGCTTGATCCATTCAAAGGAATATGAAAACTTGGCACATGACTTCTATTGAACCCAAAAAGCTGACATGCATGTCAGCAGACGATAAGTTCATGAGGTGAGACGAGGCTGAGGTCACTTGCGTATTGCAGGTGCTCTACTTCAACACACCTGCCAATGAACAAAATGGCCGATTTACGCGCCCGCACGGTTCACCGACAACCATGCAGGACAAACGGACAAACGGTAAGCTCTGCCAAGCCTCACTGGTCTAAAGTACGTTCAATCTCCTCCACCTGTCAAAGCTGCAAGCGAGGACACAGCAACTTCATCATTCACACTGTCATATCCGGAATAACGCCGTGCCAGTGGGCTGTAAATCTGTTCCCGTGGTTGCGCAGACAAAGATCAATGATCCACAGCAATCGAGCTTGCATGGGGCTGGGGTGGAGCATCGTTACTAGATCAGAAGAAACAAGAGTTTCTGGCTGGCAGCTCCACAGCATATATGACATTTATGCTTGCAGGTATTTGATCTTATTAGTATCTGGCTCTCCGCCTAATGTCCATCAAGGTAAACTATATTTGTGCAAGGACATTCTGTCGTGATGGAACAGTTTCCCTCGTGACACCTGCCAAGACTGAGCGCGGTGCGTATACGCACTCAGTGGCGGGCGGACGACATCGAATGCGGAAGGTGTTGTCAACGTTGGTGCGTGTTGGTGACCTCGTGAACTGCCAGTGTTGCTTCAACGCGCTTTCGCTAGGATCATTGCTCCCTCGTACGACTCGAGATGTTACCACTGTATGCTATCACATTGTTGCTCAATTTCGCCCGAGCCGACCCTAGTAAGAGTGCGCTTTGAAACATCTTATGTGGAGCTTCACTGATCCTGACAAATAGCATGGGTCAGCCTCCCCGTAAATGTTCCTGTAAACCTATCAGATACAGTCTTCAATAGTCCGCTTGTCCCAACATTATATGGGACACCTCCTCAATTGATCAACACCACTCTCGACCTCAACACAGCCAAGAATGTGCTCTATTCAAGTGACTGTGTTTTATGCAGTGGAAACACATCCTTTGACCCCACCCTCTCTACCACATTCCAGGTATTCTTCATGCGTCTCGACCATTACCACCGTGCGACATACCAATTTATTGTGTAGGCATTGAATTATTCATGGCCATACAATACGGCCGCCTATTTCGGAAATATGAGCAGAGACGCGATGAGTTTCGGTGGCATCCTATCATTATCGCAGACCGACTTTGGTTGGTTTCTTTTGCATATCCCAACTGTCTCGCTGCGCTTGTTCTCCTGATCGCTAACCGGACGTGCCAGGTCTCATTGAAACAGGCGGTGATAACACGCTCAATTACCTCCTGTACAACGGGCGCTTGGGTATCTTTCCGGATCCCGTCAACGCTACGGCTGCGTCTGAACATTTCTTATCTCAACTATACGCAAGCGATCAGCTTCTCAATCCAGTGATTGGAATGAGGCTCGACCCGCTCAATCCCAAAATCACAATCGGGGCGTTGGACGAAAGCGATTATCAGGGCAACTTGAATTGGGTGCCAATCACCACACCAAATGACTCGTGGCGTTTCCGAAACATATTCGCCTTGGACGGACTGAAGGGGTACAATGGCAGCTTTCTGCCAAATAGCTCTGCTACACACGCAACCGTAGATTCGGGTATGTGAGTCAGCTGAAATCAGTGAGCTTGATTGTTGATGAAGTGCCATTGGCCAATCCTGTATTTCGATAGTCCTTGTCGGTGTTGCCATGCCCGAGCTTACTACCTACCTTGATGAAACGGGCTACGCCGGTCCGATCAACTATACCATCGAGCCGGTCACTGGAATTGTTGCATACGTCTGCAACTCGTCAGAGTATACAACTTATGTAGCTCTTACTGCAACCATCAACGGCGTGGACTATCCCATGGACTCGACAGGGAACCTTTTACGCACATTGTCTCCGCTCGCGGAGTGGGGTACCTGTTCCGTTGGATTGAACGAATGGGATCCATCAGAGCCTCACATCAACCTGGGATTGCCGTTTCTGAGGAGCGTTTACTTGTGAGTGGACTGACGTCGTTCTAGTAGCCGACCCATCGCGGGAATTGCTCACTACGTCTCAGGGCGTACCGCTTCCCCACGGACTCGTGTCCAGGGTTCTATGGCTTCGCATTTCCGTCGGGAAATATCAACCGCACCTCTGCACAGATTGCGCAGACACCCACATCGACACCCTCACAGAGCGCCCAGTGCCTCGTGTTTTCCAGTCCCACAGCAACACCATCGCCAAGCTTTGAGACGGTCCAACAGATGAGGATGTCAACACAGAAGTATCAGGTATGGGGACAGCAAATGATGGTTAATTTGTTTGGAGAGGAGGGTTTGGGAAGTGCCGTCGCGTGGAACTTGACTGGTTGAAGGTAAAATTAGCTTCTTGGCTGAGTATCTGTGAGGGAATCATAAAACAAAGCAATCTGAACCTAGCACTACTGAGAAAGTGTTGCTGAGTCATCCTGTACACAGTTTTGCCTCGTATTACGACTTGTTCGTTGGCTCCACTCCCAGTCGGCTTGCATTTGGGCCTGGTGGAGGACAGTCGCCTTCCAATGCCCGTCGCACCCTTCGCACGTCGTTTTCGTGCCAGCACTGCGCGTCGTACGCGTGAGTTGGCTTTTAGACAGCCAACATCACTCCACACGATCCCGCTACGACCCGCAAGCTCTCAGTTAGTCTGCCAGAGGTCTTTTACATCTTCAAGACTCTCCGCTGTACGGTTTTCGCCGCTCTTGTACCATCCACGCTGGTCGAACAACAAGTCGGACGACCCCGCTGACGACGCGGAGTCGGAGGAGCCCGAACCAACCGAGTCGACGGACGAGAGTGTACGCACGAAAGGCTCGCAGGAGGAGGGTCCCGCTGGTTCCTCTGCCGGTTCACCTCCCTCATCCTCGAGTGGGGACAACAGCGATCCACCCGATGCTCAACCTCCTCCACCTCAACGCACTCCCACGCCGAGTTCAATAGCTAAACAGTCCGTCCCGGAAATATATCCACAGGTCCTTGCTCTCCCCATCGCTCGTCGCCCTCTCTTTCCTGGTTTTTACAAGGCTGTTGTCGTTCGCAACCCTGCAGTGGTCGCTACTATCAAGGAGATGATGAAGCGTGGACAACCCTACCTTGGCGCCTTTCTTCTCAAGGACGAGAATACGGACAGCGATATCATTACGGATATTAATTCAGTGTATCCTGTCGGGGTTTTCGCTCAGGTTACAAGCATATTTTCTGCAAATACCGGTTCAGGCGAGCAAAAGGAAGAAGGTCTTACAGCTGTCTTGTATCCTCACAGGCGGATAAAGATCACGGAATTACTCAAGGCTGGAGAACACCCACCACTCGCCAATGTCGTTCCGGAGGATGACGTCCAAACTGTTACACCGCCAGAAACACCACCTCCGTCCCCGTCGCCCGAATACCTCAAAGGTGAGGTATCCAAGGTCCCTCCTGGTATGTCATGGATAGCATTGTTCCTGCCACGCGTCGTGATCCCGATATAGCTACAGGTCCAGTACAGACCTCGTTCTTGCATAACCATGCCATCTCGATCGTCCAAGTCGAGAATCTGATCACCCAGCCCTACAACAAGGACGACCAGTACATTCGCGCCTTTATGTCGGAAATCGTTTCTGTGTTCAAGGACATCGCTCAGCTTAACCCACTCTTCCGTGATCAGATTACCAACTTTTCGATCAATCAAGTTGCTTCGAACGTGTTTGACGAACCCGACAAGCTTGCAGATTTTGCAGCGGCTGTGTCGAGTGGTGACGTTGGCGAACTTCAGGACGTCTTGGAGAGTCTCACTGTGGAAGATCGTTTGCGCAAAGCACTCTTGGTACTCAAGAAAGAGCTCATTAACGCTCAACTGCAGAGTAAGCTCTCTCGCGACGTTGATAGCAAGATTGCAAAGAGACAGCGCGAGTACTACTTGATGGAACAACTCAAGGGCATCAAGAAGGAGTTGGGCATGGAGTCAGACGGCAAAGACAAGCTCATTGAAAAGTTCAAGGAGCGAGCTGCTGCGTTGAAAATGCCCGACGGTGTTCGGAAAGTCTTCGACGAGGAGCTGAATAAGCTTATGGGGTTGGAACCAGCGGCTTCGGAGGCAAATGTGACTCGCAATTATCTTGAATGGCTCACGCAGGTGCGTTTCTCGTTCTTTCGAAGTATTTGTATGTTCAAATTTCTTTTTAGATCCCATGGGGTCAGCATTCTCGGGAGAACTACTCGATCACGCATGCGCAGAGGGTCCTGGACGAAGACCATTACGGCCTCAAGGATGTCAAAGATCGTATTCTCGAGTTCCTTGCTGTTGGTAAGCTTCGCGGGACGGTCGAGGGCAAGATCATTTGCTTGGTCGGTCCTCCGGGTGTCGGAAAAACATCCATCGGCAAATCTATTGCACGTGCATTGAACAGACAATTTTTCCGGTTCTCTGTTGGTGGCTTGACTGATGTTGCTGAGATTAAAGGCCATCGGAGGACCTACGTCGGTGCACTCCCCGGAAAGATTATTCAAGCCTTGAAGAGGGTTGGCACGGAGAATCCCCTAGTTTTGATTGACGAGGTGGACAAGATTGGGAGGGGAATTAATGGGGATCCTGCGAGCGCGCTGCTAGAAATGTTGGATCCTGAACAGAACAATGGGTTCTTGGATCACTAGTGCGTATTCAGTTTCACTTTTTGGGTTCGATTATGGGCTCACCTGGGGCCCACAAAGCATGGATGTCCCTGTTGATCTCTCCCGCGTTCTCTTTGTTTGCACCGGTGAGTATTCGCGATCGTTTCTCTGCGAGGACCATACCCACATACCAATATCAGCGAATACTCTCGACACTATACCCGCACCCTTACTTGATCGAATGGAGGTTCTCGAAGTCAGTGGTTACGTCTCCGAGGAAAAATGTGTCATTGCGGATAAATATCTCGGCCCTCAAGCAAAGGAAGCCTCTGGTCTGAAAGACGCGGACATTCTTCTCGATCCATCCACCGTAGATGTGCTCATCAAGTATTACTGCCGCGAGAGTGGTGTGCGCAACCTGAAGAAGCACATTGACAAGGTACCATCTATAGCATGCCTCTTGCGATAGTGCCTGATTTCCCCCCCTGGGATTACTCGCAGATATACCGGAAAGCGGCGTTAAAGCTGATTCAAGATCTTGGCGAGGATGTTTTCCCCGAACCAACTCCATCCGCGGATGTATCTAGTGCGGAATCGAGGACTGTAGAATCCAAAGAGCCACTACCAAACGAACCGAGCGACACCTCTGCCGAAACCTCTACCCATGAATCATTGGAACGGAAAACCGTGACGACTCTGCAACGCCAGCCACTCAAGGTCCCTGAAAGTATTCATGTGAGGATTACCCCGGAGAATCTCAAGGATTATGTCGGCCCGCCTGTGTTTCACAAGGATAGGATGTACGTCAGTCCCCCGCCACCCGGTGTTAGTACGGGTCTTGGCTATCTGGGCAATGGGTCAGGTGCTGTCATGCCGGTCGAAGCCACGGTAAGCACATTTATTTGTGCCGCAGCTTGAGCTTATGCGCAGTTTTAGAGCATGCCAGGCAAGGGTGGCCTGCAGCTGACTGGCAAGCTCGGCGAAGTTATCCGAGAAAGCGCGCAGATCGGATTGAGCTGGGTCAAGGCGCATGCTTACGAACTTGGAATAACCACGTCACCAGATGAGCAATTCTTGACCGATCGCGACATCCACGTTCACATGCCCGAGGGGAGTATCGGCAAGGAAGGGCCGAGTGCCGGGACTGCTATCTTGTCTGCCCTTGTTTCGCTCTTTACGAAGACGCGGATCAATCCTGACATTGGTGCGCATGTTGTTTGGTGGCTTATCTCGTGTGTGGCTGATGCCTCGTGGTAAGCGATGACCGGCGAAATTTCGCTCGTGGGTCAAGTTCTTCCTGTTGGTGGGCTCAAGGAGAAGATTCTCGCGGCACACCGAGCGGGGATTACAACGATCCTTGCGCCTGCTGCTAACCGGGCTGATATTGAGGAGAACGTGCCGGAGAGCGTCAAGACTGGGATTCGCTTTGTGTATGTGGAGGATGTGAAAGAGGTGTTGCACGAGGTGTTCAAAGGCGAGGTTGTCGCTGAGCGGTGGAAGGACACGCTGTCGATATGAAGGCCCTCGATGCTTCATGACGCAGAGCGACGCCGTTCCTTCGACGTTTGATGGGTGGGATGGTTCCACTCGACTCTGGCGGAGTGCCACATCGAGGAACAGCGGGCATGACATTGCACGCATTCCTGGCACATTCTGCATATCGTTTTTTTTGCATGGCTGCATGACATATATAGAGGACATGGTCATTTCCTTTTTGTTTCCATCTATCTATATCTACATGACTTGAACACACTCATGTACTATCACTACACGTGCGCAATCCCAACTCATTATTGTCGTGTGTAGATAATTTCTTCGCAGACTCGCGCGTTTATATAGCCTGACCACGAGCGCCTGGTTTCATCTCCATCACTGGCAGAGCAGCTGAGCTCGATCACTGGCTACGAGAGTAACTTGAAATTACACAACTCTTCCCCACATCATCATCATGGGGTTCATTATTCTGAATCGCTAGTTTCCTTGGAGATCTGTACCGTTCCATTCCTTATTGGCTCTAGTAAGATCAGGCCAAAGATCGGTTCTCCCCGCATCTCCGAGGCTCCCATTCGACCCGTAGTTTCAGGAGGACAGACTCTGACAGAGGGTCCAGGGGGGGGGAGAAAAAAAAAAAAAGTCTAATTCGTTTCGTTGTTTACATTTGGTATAGCACTGAGTTTCGTTCTGTCGGATCGACCCAAGCCCGGCGGAGAAGCCCTTCGATGTACGTATCACAAGCATATCTATTCGGTGGGACTGATCACCATCGAATCGCAGCCTGCCCACTGATGAATGATCCATGGACGTGCACTCTGGTCGGCTGACGCGCTTCTACGATGTATTCGGATCTCCCTGTCTGTTTCACGGACCTACTTGGGGTCGACGGTACTTGTATATATTCCTTGGTACCCTTGACGTTCACTTTCCGAGTTTCATTCCTGTTGCTGCGCCCTGATATCATATCACGTACTACTTGTAGCCGACTCAGCTGGGCACTTGGCATCATTGCAAGCGGCCGCAATACCCCCGAACGCGCATGAACGTTTGAACGATGATTGACATGGATTGGCACCCCGTTCTCGAGTACGTATGGTCTGTATTGCGACTTGAGCTATATCGCTGAAACTCGCCCCCGAACGGTTTTTTTTTTGGTGGTTTCAAGATGTGGTTCGCACCCCGGGACACAGGCCGTCTTGCGGCCCCCATCGCCTAGCAACGTGATGGAGTGGTATACCCACCCCACACCGTCCTTTGAACGTAATTTCGTGTGTTTTTTTTTTTTTTTTTCATTGTCTCGCACGTACCCTCGTTGAACTCATCGTGGCACTGGGCAGTGCTCTGATTTCACATGCTGTGGACAGTCTCTTGCAGACTTGCACGCGCTCGTCGATCACTTTGAGGAGGCGCACGTTGTGATTGGTCCGGATGACAGCGCGCGTCGGACGGGTTCCAATCCTGATTCGCCTTTTCCCTCGTATCGTTCCGTGATGGCAGCAGAGGCAGTCTGTGCGGATCCCCGGAGAGGTCTGTCCATGGAGACGCACGGTCGGTGCACCTCTGTGACACGCGCGGACACGTTGGCGGCCGGAGGTGACGTGGTGGAGGTGACGGATGGGGAATGTATGTCAGACCCGGCCGAGGTGTGTTTACCTCCGTCTTTGTTTACGGCAGGGATGGAGCGCAGCGTGGAGGTCCAGGCGAGCGATCGTCCGCTGACCGCATGTCCTGTGTCTCGGTGTGTGGGTCCAGGCATGAAGAAACGGCCTCGTGCGCCTGCTGGAGGGGTGTCGAGAGGGCGGGGCAAGTCGTATAAATGTCCGGTGAGTCATGCATTGGAGCGATGGGAGAATGATGGATGCTGACATATATGGGCCATGTTAGCGCCCGGGGTGTACCAAAGTAGGTTAGATTTGTGAGTTTTAGTGCGTTCGCTGACATGGGACACGTGGTGTACAGTCGTACCTCAATGCGAACGGGCTCAAGTATCATTTGGAGAAGGGAACGTGTAGTGTCAAGCCCAAGCCCACGTTGCAGGTGGTCGAGACTGTGGATTCGAGTTGAGACTCGTCTTGTACGTTTCGTTTCTCGCTCGGTTCCCTGTCTGGATTACATATTCACATATTCTTGAAGCAAAAATAAAATAGTGACTTGGCAATATACTGTGTGCAGTTACCCCGCACTTCGATTTCCGTGATTTGAAGTGGATGAACGCAAGCCGAAGAACGGCTGCGTCTCAGTTGAGATCCGCAATGATCCTATGGATGGTTTCCCCACGGCGGAGTCTCCCTGGCGGGGTCGGCTCGCCGCAGGCTGATCTGAATCTGTACTAGCCTGTGTTGGGTGCTGCGCTCAGTGCGACGCTGTCCGTGTTGCAAGTGGTGTCCCACGGTGTTCTCCGAGGGCTCTGTTACTATGTCGCACTTGTCTCCTGGACACTCGGACAAGCCATTGACAGGTTGGGTCACCATACAATGGACGAGGCCACGAGGAATGAATTATTATTGTGATGATGATAATAATAATTTTATTATTATATATGCCCGGCCCGGGTGTGTTTAGCTGTTTTGGGTGTCATCCAGCCAGCTCCTCCTCGACTGGCTCACAAGGTCACCACTGCCATTTCTTTTGCTCTTGTCCCCGTCGCGCACGGATCACCCGCCCTCCCAGGAACACTGATTGTTTCAACGAGCGGATTCTGCCCGCGAAATACTTCTTTTCTCCTCTTCTCCCGCTTCGAAAGGTCGGATTATATATCCCTTCTCGTCCCATATTTCCTCCCTCCCCCTCCCCTTGCCATGTTGGCCGCCTTGCCCGTCCCCATTCTCTCGGTCACCGCAGAGGCCGTCAGGGACCTCCAGGGTCAGGACGCGCTGTACAGTCTCTGGACAGGTCAGCGCCTCCATCACACCCCATCTCACCCCCATATCGCTCACTCTCCCCCTTTATCAGTCTTCACAAAGTGCAAAGAGTCCGTCCAGGACGGTCGCCGTCTAGAAAACATCTCTTGGCGGCTTTGGTACCGCGAGCTCATCCAGACACAGGCATCCTACCGTCCACCCACCCCGCAATCGGCCGCGTCCCATCCGAAAGGCGACCGATCTCGCTCTTCCTACTTCCCCGTACCTGCCAACGAAAAGGTGTCACCCAAACACAAGCGTGAGTGCCGCTTCCCTAATACTGCCAAGTCCACTTCAATCTGGCTATCACTCACCCTCTTCTCTTTCCCTTTCTTGCAGCCCTTCCATCTGGCCTCCCGTCGCCGTCTGATCCATCATCGCCATCGCCGTTGCCACCCCCAGTCCCCACCATGGTTCCCCCGTCAACGCCGGAGCGCCCACGGATATCCCCGCATACTGCTCCCTCCACCCTCAGCTCTTGTGCTCGTGGCATATCGACCGTGTGCGTCGGCCGTATGATCGTTGACATGCTCCCAAATCAGGTATCTCTTCCCCAACGCAAGTCGGCCTCTGCCATGGTAGTAGTCTCGACCCTGCAGCCATCACGGTCCTGCGATCCTGACGTGCCACTTGTCCAACTACCCGCGTCTACAGACACATCCTTTCCCCGCGTCGTCGTCGTCAATCCGACCCCGCATCCAACCCCGCCAACGACACCGATATTACATGATGACACGCCAGGCGCGCCACAGCCGCCATCCACGTTCCTTTTACCCCCTCTGCCCTCTCCCGCGCTCCGCCCCTTGGTTCCCACCGCAGTGGCACGCGCGGAGCAGCCATTACCATTACCGCCATCCATCATCCCCAAGGAGCCGTCATTTTCCCCTACTCCGGCCCGCATCGCCGATGGTGGCTCATCAACCCGGCAGTCAGATCGTCAATTCTTCCTTCAACAGTCTCCTGAGGATGCCTCGCCTGAAAGGGGAGACGGCTCGACTGCGAGTGGAAAGTCGCCGTCTGACTTGTTCGAAGCGAGCAGTGCTGCGTCGAGCCAGGTCAAGAGCGTGTTGACCGACGTGGATGATGACAAAAAGGGAGATGAGGAAGAAGAGGACGATCGACGATCGACGACCGCTGCGGCGGGTGTTGGCGCAAGGCATGGTCGCCAAAGTAAACCGAAAAGGGGAAAGGAAGTTGGGAAGCGTCCTCCAGTGAAGCGATCACATTCGGCAAAACACGTTGCGCCATCGATGCTCAGGTTATCGACGCTGCAGCCGCAGCATCCCCAACCGGAGCGTGTGGCCAACACGACGACGACCACGAACGGCAATGCAAATGCCAATGCCAATGCCCAATCGCGTAAGACGATCGTCATCGCCAACACGTCATCAGAGGACTACGAGACGACGGATGGGGAAGACTCCGAGGGATGGGCATCAGAGGACATGAATGCAGAGGACAAGGCGCGTCAGGCAGAGGAGACTCGGTTACGCGAAGCTGCACTGGAAGCACAGCGTCAGCGCGACCTGTTCGCCAAAGTTCCCAAGCGTTCGTATTCGACTCTTAATCGCACGCAATCGGGGTTGT
>JBBPQR010000268.1:0-13709 GCA_038092615.1 Boletus sphaerocystis | reverse complement strand
TCTTGAACCCCATACGCGGCCTCTTCCTACGTCACTATCTCTCTGGTCAGACTAGGGATCATCTCCCTATTGGGACCGAACCCGGGTAAGCTCACTCCTACGTCGTATATATCCTACCCACACCCCGTCGTCACACAGTCCCCAAGGAAATCTCCAAGACTCGATTTCCTTTGTCCTCGCCAACTTTATCGAAATGAACAAACTCTGGGTGCGTCTCCAACATCAGGGCCATTCTCGCGACCGCGAGAAGCGCGAAATGGAACGTCGTGACCTCCGTATCCTCGTCGGAACCAATCTTGTTCGACTGTCCCAGCTCGACGGTGTGGATTTGGAATTGTACCAAAAGAACATCCTCCCAGCGATCTTGGAACAGGTCGTCAGCTGCAAGGACGTCATTGCACAAGAGTACTTGATGGAGGTCGTCATCCAGGTACGTCTCTCGTCGCCCATCTCTCTCTCTCTTTGGTCATCGTATCACATAGGTCTTTACCGACGAGTTTCACCTACATTCGCTTGGACCCTTTTTATCCGCCACAGCACAGTTGCATCCCAAAGTCAACATCAAACTCATCGTCATTGCCCTCATCGACAGACTGGCAGCCTACGCCGCCCGCGAAGCAGAAAACGAGGACCCCGAGGAGACAAAGAGGCAGGAAGAAGCTGCTGCCAAGCGACTGGCGGAAAAGGTCCGGTTGGCAAGGGAAAGGGCCAATCATGCTTACCACCAGTCCGAAGGCATTCCTGTCGAGGGCGAGGATGCGTGGGGTAGCGCAGTAGAAGAATCGGAAAAGAGTATCGGCACTACCTTTGGGGAGGCCGAAAGACTAAACGGGGTCTCATCGGAGGAGGGAAAGGGCAAAGAAAAGGAACTGGAAAAGCAGGGGACACCCGTGAAAAAGTTCCGTGGCGTACCAGAGGATGTCCAGTTGTTTGAGGTCTTTTGGAAGCAAGTCGTCGAGCTTATCAAGGTGCGTTCGGCGAGAGACAGGCGGATAGCGTCTGACCCATGGTTGTAGGCCCGGCCGGACTTGTCAATACAGGATATCACGGCCCTCCTAGTCTCGCTCACCAACCTCTCACTCAGTTGTTATCCAGACAGACTTGAATACGTGGACCAGATTTTGGGATTCGCGCACAGCAAAATCAAAGAGTATGCTGATAGGTTCGTTTTCCCTCTTGGATTGACGCCCGTCATGTAACACTCATTCTTGGTTATAGCCCAGATCTGCACGCCCCTCAGACTGCTGCTAATCTTGCAGCGTTGCTTGTGGCGCCGATCAATGCGTACCAATCCGTTCTCACCTTGCTTGCCATCCCCCGTTATGTTCCGCTTCTCACGCAACAGCTCTTTTCGACGCGGCGTTCCATCGCGCACAGCGTCGTCTCGAGCGTACTCAAGAACGAAACCGTGATCGAGACACCTGGAGATGTGGATGGTGTCTTGGACCTGTGTCATGTATTGATCAAGGATCAGACAGACGCCGTCGGTGGCTTGGGGGTGAAAGACGTGAAAGAAATGCGGCGACAAGGACCTTATGTGGTGGAGAAAGAGGACATGGCTGAAGAACAAGGCTGGGTGGCAAGGATGGTCCACTTGTTCCGCGCCGAGTCGCTGGCTGTACAGTTTGAGGTGGGCTTTTGGTTCTTAGCTATGACAGTGGTCGAGACTGACGTGTGTCTGGGGAACATGGCAGTTGCTGCAAACTGCACGTCGTCACTTTGAGGCTGGAGGGGAACGCATGCGCTATACTTTTCCTGCGCTCATCACGTCGAGTATCAAGCTCTGTCGGCGGTACAAAAACCGCGAACACTTGGTAAGAACACAGCGAATCTCTTCTTCTCGTTTGCGTGCGTGCGATGTGTTCTGACCGCTCCCTTCAATGCAGGAAGACGACTGGCAATCCAAAGTGACCGTCATCCTCAAATTCGTCCGCGAATGCACGTCCATCCTCGCGACCCAAGTCGACTCGCCCTCCCTCGCCCTCCGCCTCTTCCTCCTCGCCGCGCAAATCGCCTCGGAATGCGGTTCCGGCTTTGAAGACCTCGCGTACGATTTCTATGTACAAGCGTTTTCGGTGTACGAAGACTCGATCTCGGAGAGCCGTGCGCAACTCGCGGCGATCACGTTGATCATTGGGACGTTGCAAGGGGCGAGGGTGTTTGAGGTGGATGGATATGATACGTTGATTACCAAGGCGGCGTTGCATGGCGCCAAATTGTTGAAGAAGCCGCATCAGGCGATGGCGGTGCATGCGGCGAGCCATTTGTGGTGGCAGGAGGCGGCATTGGAGGAGAGCGAAGGTGAGGGTGAGGGTGAGCGACCGGAGGGGGGTAAGGAAAAGGAGGAGGGCGAGGGCGCCAAGGCTGTGAGTCGCACCGTTCCCACTGTTATTGACCGTCTGACGTGCTTGATGCGTGGGTACAAGTATCCACACCAGGATAGCAAGCGCGTGCTCGAATGTCTTCAGAAATCGCTCCGTATCTCGCATTCGGCAACGGAGGAGATCGTCACGGTTCAAATATACTGTTACACGCTCGATCAATATCTGTATTACTTTGATCGTGGGGCACCTGCTGTGCGTCTTTCTCTCTCTCTCTCTCTCTTTGCGCGCTATGTCCCGACTCAGCTCTTTCCGATAGATTGCCCCTAAATTCATTGTCTCTCTCGTAGAGCTCATCACCTCCTCCATCGATACCATCACCTCGCCATCGTCCTCTTCGTCCTATCTCCACCCGTCCCAACGTACGGAAGGGGTTGCATCGCCCGACATGATCCAACGTCATTTCCGAAACACGCTGCAATATATTTATTCCAAGAAGACGTCGGAGAATCCGGGGCGGTATGATGAGGTGGATATAGTGGGTGCGTTTTTGAAGATGGGAGTGACGCGGTAGGAAGACGAGTGTATGTTGTTCGTTAGATGTGCATTCTTCTTTTTTTTTCTCTCTCTATTTTTCCTCTTTTCGCGTAGGTTGGAAGAGGGAGAGGGTCGTGACGCGCTCGCTCGCTCTCTCTTTTTCGTTCGCTGCATCTATCCGTTTTCGCTTTTCTTTGTCCAGCGTCAAAGGCTCTTTATATTGGACGAACGAGCGTAGGACATTGGGGCGTACACCGCACGTCCGAGTCAATACTCATCGTACAGTACCCCGTCGGGAGGCTCATCTGCACGAACATGACCTACATTGCACATCGCATTTGGTTTCCTGGCAGGTCCTCATCCCAGCCTCGATTGTCATGTTTAATGTGTTAATGTGGACATCTTCACCCCCATGTGCGCTTCTTGGAGGTAAAGGGATCTGTGTTGGCGTTGAACAGCGCCTCGATCTTTTTTTTTTCCACGGGCAGTCCCAATGAGACTACCAGTGGGGATCGTGCCCTCGGCGGGCGCATGTACTGGAAAGACGTATAATGAATCAGCGCAGTACAGGAAATTGAACCCAATTCATTTCCTATCATCGATTTGTTACCGAGGGAACGCATGACGAGGCGAGAACAGGTGTTCCATTCATCTGAGCAGGTCCAGGAGCCCTATACCCGAAAGTTTCCCCGGCGGTGAGTTGCTCGCCGAAATGAAGGTAGTGTAGCAATCTAGAATCCATAGCGAGTGATGGGCGATATGAATTTCGTCGTATCATCATCTATCGTCTCGACGGTCCTGGCTCCCCCCTTTCTCTATCACGGTAACGATCGCTACGACTCCCGGAGCGACCCTTTTCTATATCCCGGTCTCGGATTCTATCCCTGTGATCCTTGCGCAGGGATCTGTCATCATGATTGTAGTCCTTGGTCCTCCGCCTGTCTTCGTCACCGCGATCACGGTCCCGTTCTCTTCTCCGCTCGCGATCATCATACCCACTCCTCTCTCGGTCTGACATGCGATCCTCTCTCTCCCGCCGCGATGGAGAACGCGAGCTCCGTCTGGAGACCGTACCTGACCTCGACCCGTTCTCACCTTTCTCACTCTCCTTTCTCGCGATAGGGACGTAACGCATGTCAGGCCTTTTCGGTTTCTTTTTCCCGTTCCCATCATCATCTGGTTCCTGTTCCTTTGCGCCAATGCCTAATAGGGCTGGGCGAGCCTGTGGGAGGTACAACTCTGAAAGTGCATTCTTCCTTCTCTTTTCTGACTTGGGGGCGACAGCGCCATCGGTCCATCCCATACCGCGTAGCATGGCGGCCCCAAAAGCCGATATGGGGACACGTTCATAGTCGTCCGCAGTTGCGACGTCTGGTAGTTCTTGTACATCTTGTCTCAGCGCATCTTCTTCCGAGAGGGGAGGTACGGGAATAATCTCAACAACAGGGGTGGGTCCGTCTTCCCCAGCTAGAATGGCACGAAGTGCCCTCTGATCTTCTGTTTCCTCGATGCTCTCGACTGTGGCTCGATCCACAGAGACAGCTGTCGACGTTGTTTCCAGCATGACAATATCAGTTTCCAAGCCCTCTGATTCGAGCCTTTTTTTAATCTGTAGACCGGATAACTGAGGGCCAGAATTAATAGTGTCTCGCGTTCCGAGGCCACCAACACTGCCGTCCGCGCCAATTGTTGCAACGGCAGAGACTGGTACGAAAGAAGGGGCACGGGGCTGTGTTCTGGCACAAGCTGCACGGCGTCTACGCGCCGCTTCACGCCAGTCAGGATTCGGTTGGGCAGGTATGATTAGCGGGGCTTGCGAGTCGGATGTTTTCTTCTTTATCCTATAATGTAACAACTTGTGAGCCGAATTGAACGACATGTGATGATCGAATGCGAGCGACGCACCGCTGGCCACCGAGTTGTTTGGAGGTGGCGACGAGGACATCCTCATCGCTCGAATCCGTAGCGTGGCTCTGGTTGTCTGCGCCGGAGCCATTTGTAAAGACGATTCCTGTCTCTCCGTCGTCGTCAGAGTCTTCTCGAGAGCTGAACGTCCGGGGTGAACCCGCTAGTGGGCTTGACGCTGCTGAACCGCCTGCACTGGCGAGATGACGGGGAAGGGCTGGTACTTTGAAACCGCCGTCTGATTCTGGGCCAGACGACGAGGGTCGGGATACAGGCGTTGGCCGACGGACCGTAAACGAGACAGTGGATGGCATGAAGGAAGTCGCTTTGTCAGCAAGATGAGAACAACGGACACCACAGTGCGCCCTTCTGAAAATCCAAAGGCATGCAGCGTACTCCTTAGGTCGCCAACAGTCGAGGATCTGGAAGAGCAAGAACTCGATTTTGATTTGATACCCAAGGACCAGATCAACGTTGCTCTCGCTGCTGGTACTCTTTCCGCCAATGTGTCATTGCGCTCAGGTCCATTCGAGCTCACCTCACCCAGATATCTCTCCCTCAAGCATGTTTATCAATGCTGTATCGCCACCTGAAAGGTCGACGGTCGATTGTGCTCCGGAGCTCACAGGGAGCTCGTTCCGAGTGACTGCGAACCCGCAGGCAAAAGGCGGTTGCGGTTGTGGCGTCAGTTGGGAGCTGAATGAATAGACCTCGTTCCAGGTACCACGCCCTTGAATTACACGATTTGCTGGTCAGTTCACTTCCCCAAGTTCACTCGTCTGCCGTCGTTTTTTTTATGTGTGTTCCCAGTCTGGAACCATATTCGCTCACGATCTGTTACTAGTAGTCATTCCTCGCTGGATCTTTCGTCTCCCTCGTCTGCCTTTCCTTGTCGTGTGTCGCGA
Organism: Boletus sphaerocystis; assembly: GCA_038092615.1. NCBI lineage: Eukaryota > Fungi > Basidiomycota > Agaricomycetes > Boletales > Boletaceae > Boletus > Boletus sphaerocystis. Next base: position 8,041 of record JBBPQR010000268.1, on the reverse strand, counting down.
ATGAAACTCAAGCACATGTACAGTCGGCCGAGCATGCTGGTTCATCGGTCTGCTCGGAGTACTTATCTCCTGGGGTATGCAGCAAACTTGACACAGACATGATTGATGATGGCAGCGCAATCAATTGTCGAAACTATCGACAAGCAACGTTTCAAACGAGTACACTCGAGCCTCGAAGATGCCTACTTATGCACAAGTTCCCTGACGGGGTCATCTGCTCATTTAATCACTGGCAATGCTTCCGACGAACAATCGCCCAGCGAAGAACATTTACGAGACCGTATACTACTTGTATGAAATCAGATGCAGATTCCAAGCCTTTTTCACCACGTTCGTGACATGCGTAAGATCGTCACGCGTACAATCTTGACGACAGTCCCGTTGGTTCCGTTGAACATGGAGGTAAGAATTTGACCGTGACTTTCCAGCTGCTGGACAGAGTCTACAGGAATGCAACCAAGGCGGGCACAACCATTACTACAGCCAAATGCAGCAGCAGCAGCAGAACTTAGCTGTGCCCACCTGACCTGCCCACAAAACGAGCTTAATTAGGCTCCTCGGTGTGCCCTTCAGCCTAGTTAGGCTCTTTTCTCGACACCGCGAGCAACGCCCACGATGCCTAAATATACGTACTTGAGCAAGCTGACCCCCCGGCTCAGTGCTGCTCAGCCTCCTTCTCCCTCGTCTTCGTTGGCCATTGCAAACCCGTCCGTTTCCCCTTGTCGTCTTGCAACTAATTTGCTCCTTCCCCCTTATCCTTGTCGGTCACTACAAACTCGTTCGTTTCCCCCTGTTGTCGCCGTCGTTTGTAGCTATTTTACTCCTTCCTCCTCGTCTGCGTCCTCGTCAGCCACTGCAAACTCGTTCATTTCCCCTCATCATCGCCGTCGTTTGCAACTAAGTTGCTCCCTCTTCGTCCTCGTCAGCCACGGTAAGCTCACCCGTTTCTTGAAGTTGTTCCGAGTCAGGAAGGCTCGTTGCACTCAACTGGAAGACGCTGTGCAGTTCCAAAAAAAAGGAAATCGTATCCTGTGGAACGGACTTTGATATTCTGAGGTATGTTCTGCTGTCGCATGGGAGCTTTACACACGAGTGAACGAATTCCCCAGGAAAGCAAAACAATTACTGCCGGATATTTCCACCAAGCTCGTGTCAGGGATATTGGAGAATACATGAATATTTGAACTGGCCTACCGATGCACCTGCATCCTACTAGTGTGTTGTATGGGCTGAGATGTAAGTATCCGTAGTGTCGGATACACCAAAACTCACATTCATTCATATAGATACACCAATGTATGTCGTACATCACGAGTTTTGGCATGTCAAAGGTGTATATGACGCAAGTCACGGCCATCTGATATTGGTTATGTAAAGTCCACTTTCGTTTCGAGGGATGTGCTCATTACTCATGTTATGCAGCTGAGCTCGGATCTGTGTTCTACCCTGTTAGAGAGGCGAATATTGACGAGAGCTGAGCATGAATTCCCAAGAGAGCTGAGTTGGAGGACCAGATCAAAAAGGAAAGAGACTGACACTGGAAAGATACTAGTACGACTGATGGAAATGGCAGGGCCGCTAAAGAGATAGAACAAGCTTTGGGAGTCAAGACTGCAACCGGAGGCTCGCAGATATTCGTGCCTGAGACGCCGAGACATCCTGATCTGCGGGCCGGGTTCGGCAGACACCACGCCGAGGAGTGGCGCAAAGGGACCTTGTATACATTGATAATTGGCAAGAGATACTTATAATACGACAGATGTGCTCTCGTAGAAGACTACGACGAGCAGACGATTTCGTTTCTAATGTAATTTTCTGCATAGATCCCTCGCAAACTCAGTGGGGACGCGACACTCGGGCTTTGGATAACTACAGGCGTCCTACTAGTGAGACCTACATATGTATCCGAATTTCAAATGGAAGCGACACACTTCTACGCAGTGATTATGTAATCGTAGAAATCACGGATTCTCTACAGCAAGCTTTGGCCACGCTACTTCTGAATCTCAACGCGAGACGCCGATTTCCATTGCAAAACATCCCTCAAAGTTACCCACTTTCTGGACGCTTTGCATTGGCGATATCAGTCTCCACGGTGACAAAGGAGCCTTGTCTGAAAACTACAAAAGAACACCTTATCAGTGTTGCTTCGAATCAGAAGTCACTGGTCTCCGTGACAATAATATTGTCCCAATAGCGGTGGCGCTCTCTTAAGCCTCGTGCCATTTGTGGCCCTTTTTTGACGCATATAAAGAGGGGGACCCTTTGCGCCCGGTGATCTATCTCTACCTCTATCTGCTCTGTCTTGATGCCTGGACAACCTCGAATGACTGTCCTCGATCCGCAGACCTTCCATGCGAGTACTCTTGCTCACAGGGAGGGTCTCGCTGCGGCTTTGAGGATGCTCGAGTCCTGTTTAGCAGGACCAGATGTACCTCTGGACCTGATACTTCAGGACTTGTGTTCCGTTCCCAACCTCTTCGAGTTTATGGTCTCCGGTGAGTCCATGGTTTCATTGTTCACACTACTCATCTCTGAACGTGACTAGCCTTGCCAGACGGTCAAAGCCTGGTGTACAGAATCCTGGACATCTATCCAACAGATCCGGCGCTTGTCGAGGCATCATCTGCAACTAATCTTCTTCAAAGGCTTTCGTCTCTCATTTTCGCTTTACCTCCTCATCTCTTCCCCACTCACACCATCCGTCATATCGGCCAGCACAAAGTCTACATGGAAATGGCGCTACCGGTGCTCACTTTGTTATGCTCCACTGATTTTTCGACTAGTTTGGCCACCGACGCCACTCCCATAAGCACTTATGGGGATCCAGAGTATGACAACGAGGAGTTTGAGTTCTTTGTGCGCAGAAAAAAGCAGAAGCAATCAAGGCGGAAGAAAAAGGACGTTCCTACTATCGATACGACACCCTTTCATAAGTTAGGTGTCAAAGTCCCTTTGAACAATGCAGAGGCGTCTCAATTGGCGCATAACATCACCGACCATCTCAAGATGATTTTGAATGTAGGTCCAAGGCTCATTTGATCCAATGTATGCAGCCTGACACATTCATAGTTCTATCTCGAACTCCTCCTGGAGCCGTTTCTCGCAAAGCCATTGAAGGATGCATATATCTCGACCAGCGACGACACGACCATGCACCCTGCTGTGCCACAGCAAACAAAGGCCGTTGAGGCCATCCAACCAAAGCAGTCCGCGTATCCGAATGTTCAGCCCATAAAAGCTGCACTATATTTTGAAAACGCGGACGGCTTTGGGGAATGGCGCATCATCATTGGCACTGACGCAACAAAGAAGCTACGAGAACTAGCCAATGGCGATAGAAAAATTGTCGTGAAAAAGATCAAGTGCGTTGCATGTTTGTATTGTTCACGATGGGAGAATTGACCACGTGATAGGCAACTTTCGAATGGCCATTTTTCTGAAGAAAATCAGAGAAGGCTTAATGGCTCGTTTGGAGTCCCCATTTTTGAAGCTAAGATGCAGCGGGACCTTCGCCTTGTCGTACGTCTTTTCTTCTGGTGAAAGCAATCGACCATTCACTCCCAGACAGTACCAAATTGACGTTGTCCCCGATCACGATGGAAAGGTGAGTTCAACTTGTACATATTTTGTGACCTTGATCGAGCGACATCTTCGTAGGTTGAACGACAAGGTATCAGGTTTCAGCATTCTATTGTCTTTTGCATATACAAATGGCGTTCCAGTGATAAAAATATATGGTATATATACCCACACGCAACCCGATCGTATTTGGGACGCAATGGGACAGCATCTCGCTGGAAAAAGCAAGGAATATGGTCGGCGGTGAGATTTTTCATCATTACACGAGAATCCGTTCATCTTGATGTTTGCAACAGTTGCATATTCCGAAATCGCCCCGCGCTTCCTGGTCGCGACGTTTATCTTCCGGCATGCTTCCCACCCGAGAGTCTCCAAGACAACATCAGACCGACACCGCTTGTACTTTCTGACGAAGACATGGGGGAGGTGCGCTTGCCCACTTTTGTTTCTTCATCATTGTTCACATGCCTACAGTTACATTCTCTCCTTGTGTACGCAATTTTTCCCTTTTTTTTGTACTAGCCAGAGACTGATGCCTTATGCAGCCTTGAGAAATATGTGACTTTTTCGCAAGTACGTCTACCGCCAGCTTGCTTGTGCGAAGTATTCATTGTCTTTGTTTCAATAGGCATTTTTACACAGTGCGTGTGTTCTTTTGTACTGTGGCTTTTATTTTAATATGTCTTGACAGGCTTGCTCGTAAACCAAGATGTGCAACACGTCTTTGAGCTTACGTAGGTAACGTCAACACTGTCAAGAGTTGGCATTAACCACTCAGGCACAGTACGCATGAACGTAGGATCGTGGAATGCAAAACTTCATGCTATGTTCTGGGAAGGAGTGGCACCGGGTACGTTGGATAGAACATTGCATAAATAAACCCGGCTCACTCACCACTTAGCAAAACGACGACGATGCTCTTCAAAATGCTTGGAATTCAGCAGGCATGGGAAATGCAAACATCTGGCAGTGATATGCCCAAGCCGCGCCAGATCTTTGTAACCAAATCTCGTGTTTTGGCAACAAAGGTTGAGGAGTATTTCACCAAGTTACTTGAATCTTTGGCATTAGCCGGATATTCCGTTGAAGATCTCAAAAGGATGCAAGCCCAGAGCACCGAAACTGGGTTGGTAGATGGTGAAGACACGGATCGAGTTGATATCCCGCAGAGATACAGCCTATTAGAAGAGAAACACTTTCCTCTGTTTGTAACCTTTGACAAGGTAATCTTCCATTTCGAGCAGTGATTCCCATAGCTCACTCCCTGGTCCTAGCTTGCGAGGATGATTGCTGCGGATGTTCTAAGTGGCGATGACGCCGAAGTACAACGTGCTGCAAAGTTGTTCATCAACGCTGGTGAAATAGAAGCTGAAGATGTCTTTGTTACATATGATATCTTTGCCCGAACCTACTGGCCGCATTTTCCGCAGCCATTGACAAAAGGCCTTGGTGAGTACCGAATCTCTCATACCAACGAGTTCTGCTTGATTTGTCGTCTGTATTGTAGAACCCTGGCTCGTCTTCTCAGAATTTATGGGTGCGTAGTCTCGATCTACGGTGGATATCACTGTTCAATTCCCTCGCAGGCATTATCAAGGGATCTGAAAAGTCACTGTCATGTCCTAATGGATTCCTGGATGAGGTGACATACTGCGGTCTCCCAGCGCGTTCCAACCCTGTGTTTGCAAGTCACAGGAAAACATTGTATGCGCTCTTTGAGGCGTACTGCAAACTTAAAAGTGAACGTTGTCACCATGACATTGCCGACAGGACACACGCAATTCTGAGAACACTGCTGGGAGGCACCCCATTAAAGGGGGAAAGGGTCGATTATCTGTATGTCAATGCCCACTCGACGAAAAGTTCACCTTCACTGAATAGCATGCGATCCAGCTACATTGATGAAGCACAAGACAATCTCCTCATCGATGCTCTTTGTATGTACCTCCACATATTTCGCTGTACTACGTCCTCACATTTGTTTCAGTATTGAGACTTATCTGCCGAAATCCTGAAGGACTCTTTTGGGCAGGCGACACCGCACAGACCATCTCCGCAGGAAGCTCTTTCAGGTTTAACGACTTGAAAGCCTTTTTGTACCGTATTGAAGTAAGGGTCTATTTACGGATGCGGCCGAAATTTGATTCGTAACTATCTTTCCACAGCAAGATCAAAGTACGCGTCTGATTCAAGATCGCTCAATTGCCGACCCTACGGTATTCCAATTGGCGATCAATTACCGTTCTCATGGTGGTATTGTCAACTGTGCCCACAGCGTCATTGAACGTATCAGTCATTTCTGGCCCGACTCAATCGATAGTCTCCGGCCAGAACATGGAATCGTTGATGGTTTGAAGCCCGTGTTTTTCCGTGGCTGGGACCAAGACACTGTTCGATATGAACAGTTTCTATTCGGCGCATCGTGTGTTGATTTTATTCATTGTCTTCTTCATCTCTGATGTTTCTCTCCAAGGGGGAGCCGTATAGAGTTTGGGGCCCAGCAATGTAAGTAAGGAATATATTGCGAGCTGTCTCCGTGTTTATGTATTTTGATGCAGGTATCCTTGTGCGAGATGACAAAGCAGTAGAGAAGCTGCGAAACGAAGTTGGGGATATTGGTCTGATCATGTAAAGCAATGACAGCAACAGCTTCTTTGTGGTGTAAACTCATCCTGTTTCGTTCTAGGACGCTTTATGACAGCAAGGGCCTTGAATTTAATGATGTGAGCCTCGAGCTGTTCCAACACCTTGCAGAGTTGATCTTTAAATATAGGTTCTATTGTATGACTTCTTCGAGGATTCTGCTGTCGACGTATCACGTTGGCGTGTACTGCTGAATGATGCGGATGGCGAAGTCGATGGAAAGGATTTGGCTGAGATACATGCACCATCTTTTGGCAGAGATGATGGGCGTTTCGCCGGTGTATGCAACGAGGCATGTGAAACCCGAAACATCCAGTTTTGCTAACTGATTCTGTCTACAGCTGAAGTTGCTCTACGTAGGCATCACCCGAGCAAGGAAGAACTTGTGGATCTTTGACAAGTCTGACAAAAGCGAGCCCATGCGGGTGAAGGACAAATCGTAATTATTTTGTATAAACATCACTCACAATATGGACAGATGATCTGGACGGCACGCAATCAAATTCAAAACTGTACCCCTGGAACAGATGTACCACACCTTGCCGTGTCTTCCACTCCGGAGGAATGGGAGTCATTTGGTCATGACCTATTCAAGCACAAGAGATACCCCCAGGCCATGCATTGTTTTGCTAGAGCTTCACTACCACGCATGGTGGCGATCTGTGAGGCTTACCACCTTCGGGAAGTGGCCCGTGCGAAAGTCGGTGTTGCACCACAGAAGGCTCAGCAAAAAGCTTTCCTCACTGCAGCAGATGCCTTCACGACCAGCGGGGAGGATGCACCATGTGGCAAGGACAAACTCCAGTATTACCATAACGCTGCGGAATGTTATGTGCGTGCCTGTGACGATCGGAAAGCAGCTGTCGCATACCTTTCCGCTCAAGAGTACGACTCGGCTGCACGGCGCTTTAGAAAAGCCGGACTCTTCGACGAGACACTTGAAGTACTCCACAAGCACTCTCAGCAGATCCCCTCAGAGTCTTCAGAAGAGCTATACACCGTCTGCCGCTTATGGTTTTGTAGCAAGCACGACGGTGATAGGTTTGTGGTTTATGGTCTGCGTTTGCGGTGTCACTTGACTGACATCATATCTGGGTTAGGCCACATTTGCCACTGTTCTCGTCCTTTGAAGAAGAATCAGAATTCCTCGAGGACTACAACCTTGACTTTGCTCGTGCGGCACTATTGGAATCCCATGGAAGATATTCGGAGGCGGCTGAGCTTCACTTGTCGGAGAACCGTCCACTCGATGCAATTAGAGACTTCTTGAAAGAGAGGGGGTCTCGCGACGCAACTCAGAGGGCCACCGAAATTGTGCTGGAGGGCTTGTGGCGTCGGTGCTCATTTGCTATTCCTCCGAAGGAAATAGCGGCCGACCGAGATGTCACTGAGCTGTTAAACTTAGCTCGTGATTTGCCTGTCGATTCCTTGGACCCATTGGATCGCGATGAAGTACGTCCGTCTCATTGGGGATGTCCAGGTTCACGTTTCTTACTCTTAACTTGTTCATAGATATCCTTGTTCCAGGCCATCGCAAAATCGGATTCAGCGAGCCTAAAAAAACTCGCGGACGTGTTTACCAAGGGGAACAGGAAGGCGGCAGCATTACTCGCGCTCGATCATTTCTTCAGTCGTTTGCCGGTACTCAGATCTTATACAGTTCATGAGATGTCGCTCTTCCTGGTCAAATTCCTGGAATACTCTCGCCTTCTCCACTCGATCATCTCTGACCCAGATCCACTTGGCAACAAGTCTACCAGGCAATTATTCTGTATCAGAGAGGTATCCAACACCGAGTACGGCCTGGACCTTGGCT
>JBBPQR010000267.1:0-13710 GCA_038092615.1 Boletus sphaerocystis | reverse complement strand
CGTGATCCTAAAGAGAGTTAAGTCAGGTGACTTGGTCACGTGACTGCGAAAGTGAAAATCGACTAAGTCTGATAAGATGAAGAAAAGTGAAAATACGCAGCGTAAGGTCCTGAACTATAACAGCTACAACTGAAGGATACGGTTCCGGCATCCTACCAGATGCATGCCGTGAGCAGGCAGCACTGAGTGCGGGCTCTGGAGCGATGGCTGGCATCACAAAAGACGGAGCTGGCATGGGCGAAGAAAGAGGCAGTGACAATAATGAACCTTCCAGAGGATTCACTCGGGACGCTGGATGCCATGGATTTCAACAAACGGATCAAGTCAGCGGTTTACGTGTTGGAATCTATTATTGTGTTGGATGGCCAATGGGCGGTGACCATCTACGACTCGGGTGAGTAATATTTCACACGTATCGTGATAACTCGTGTATGGTAGCAGGGTGCTGCACGAATATCAAGTGCTTGCAGTACAGATGCAACATATCATGTTATATGTGGTCCTTTCTGATAGCATGATACATTTGTCTATACTATACTAACAATGTTAACACTTCAGACCTGGTTGGCACCAAGGCACTAACATATCTGTTGACAAATCAGCGCCTTCACATGTACAAAGAGACGCCTAAGGAAGGATTGGTCCAGAAATATGTGGAGATGATGGCACACAGGAGCCCAGACAAACGGTGCCTGTTCACCTGACAGAGACGAAAGGAGTGCCATGGAAACATTATGAACTACTTTCGATAGACTATACAAGAAGTCTGTTAGCATCGATGTTAGATGCGGGAGGCCACTTTGTACATGACAAGGGATTCAAATTGAAGTCGTTCCACGAGGAAATGATGTTGGCCTATGGCAGGGTAAGTTACTGTCACTTTACATTATATTTAACTAAGATGACACTAGATACTGGCGTACATATGTGTCCGTGCGGATGAATGGATGCATATGTGCTTCAATGCTGTTGATTTTACTGCAGGAGAGATGGACGAACTGGAGAGGAGATTAAATAAATCAGATACACAGGAAGCAGCAAAAGAGGATGTCCAAAAGAAGATGTGCGAGTTGAAATGCACAATGTTTGTGAAGGGTGCACTAACGAGAATCCATCATGAAATGGCGGATGACGCATTCAAGAAACACTTCGACATTTCGACCTCTATGTCATACCGTCTTGGCCACCAGGACTCTCACTAGACGCTCGGACTATATCGACATGATGTATCCTCAGCTATGAACCAGACACTCAGTAAGTTGGAAGATTCGGATTCACTCTCGAGCTTGGACGAGCTGGTTGTGAAAGTGATGCAGAACGCTGGTGTGAAAGCCCGCCTGGTCATGATGAGCAAGTGTAGTACACCATCCAAGGACTTCACCAACTTTCCCTTTTTCACTCGAGTGTTCTACTCAGTCGCTTGCAGGAATCTCAAAACAATACAACAATCTATCCTCGAGGTGAGTCACTCTGTCTGCTTTATATCATGCAAATGTCATTGTACCATATACATCTACTTATACTACTCTACAGGTCTCGTCCTGGTGGTCCCCTTTCATCGGAACTCAACACCTACATGGAAAAGATTAAATGCCAGGTTCTGCGAGTGCCGACATAATCCATGCAGTGTTAGCCCATCCTGCGTACGATCTGGCTCACAGAGAGCTGGCCTTATCAGAAGTAAGTACCACATTACATGCACACCATAGTTACTGACATTATGTAGGTTATGCATATGTTCTTCAACTCGTATGGAATGTTCCTCCACCTTGAAGGAGGACTCGCCAGCATCCACATCCCCAAACTACCCCAATGGCAAACCAAACTTAAAGCAATGTTCAGTTGCAGCAAAGCAAGTGATACAGATGCTAAGAAGTCGGGAGGAAAGAGTAGACAGAAGATGAAGGATACCGCCAGTAATGACGATGAAGTTGACTTTGAGGATGTGGACGAAGTCGTGGATGAAGATGAGGATGAGGATAAGGATGAAGATGAAGAAATGATGGATCTCAGTGACTCAGAACAGCTCGCCCACCACAAAGCACGTGCCGCCAAATGTGAAGTACTCGACAAGCGGTACAGGAGTCTTGCCAAGGAAGTCTCTGACACAGCCATCCTTCTCAATGCCGCAAAGAAGGTCAATCCCAACACTATCGACAAGGTCAACTTCGGCAAGACTTGGAATCGTTCGTCCAGCTATTCGAACACCATGTTGGCCAATCAGTTTCGAGGTCAGCACATCATCCTGTTTCATAAGTTCGAATGGTGCACCAAGATTGGCCTATCCCACACTCGCATTATGCGTAATCTCGTGCACATCGCTATCTACCAATACAGCGTCGCTACTGACTACTGCCTTCCCCTTCTGCAGGACATGGACAGCGCCGCCTCATCTATTCGATTCATGATGGAGTCAAGACTCTCCTCTTACCTCGTTAGCAGAGATGACCCCCACCCTGTCCAAACAAGATTCGGTCAACAACACGGCCTCGTTATCCTAACATCGACCAAAATTATATGGCCAGACCAGCTCGAGTATAATTCCGAAGCAGGCTCAAACCGGTACATGCTTGACAGTGAACTAAAGACTTCGCGACAGGTTCAAATGCGCAGTTGACAAACGGCAAATTTACAATGCATCGTCAACATGATGATGTCAGACAGGATTGCATGGGCAGACAATTTCAGCATTGCAGATTCACACAAGCTACCACCTCTTGACGAAGCAGTCTTCAGCGCTATGCAGAGTTTCATCGAGGTAAACAATTCTATCTTGTCTTGTCACTTTCTTGTAGGTACCACTAATAACATACTATATGTGGGTGTGCGACCACAGGCAGCCCAAATCAACGCATACCGACAATGCCACCGTGAGCTCGCCGATACCATCACTGCACCCTTCGTCCTTCCGAACACGGAATATTTATGTGTTTTGTACCATTGCACGGCAAGTCGACAGGACATCAAGGCGAAGAAGATAGGTGGCACGAGTGAGTTCGTCCTCCTTAGTCGAGAGGAAGTCGAGTTGCAAGCAAGGATGACCACACTGGTTGATGACGACGATGACAAGATCGATGAGGGCGGCACCACGGAGCACGGCATTCAGAGTGGAGTACCACAGAGTGTGACAGTGCCTGATTCATCTCCGTCTGTTATGCAGAAGCAATCGGTCGTTGACATATCATTGCACACGAGTACTCTCAGCGAAATCAGCAAACCGATCCAAACACAATCGGAGGGTGAGTTTTTCATATTCTGAGCGTAGTTGCATTCACATTATACTGATTCGGTTGTGTGTAGAACTCACCACGCCCTGCCTGAATTTCCACCACAAGATGACCAGGGCTACCTGCTGCAATACCAGTAAGTTCATACCATACACCCACACACTATACATATTGACACCTCTCCGTTCTGGCACAACGCACAGTGCCATCGCCTCACGCCATTGACATGCCACCTGGAATGGTCAGCCCCGAAGTGGTTGCACAGAGATGGCCTGAACCAAGGTCATGGAAGTGTGGTCCGTTGGAAAGAAGTCCCCATGGTGAGTTAATCAGGGTTAAAACATTGACATATACATACGGTAATGTTGCAGCGGCGAAGGAAGGAAGGAAGCGACCCCATGGCTATGTGGATTACACATGCAGCAACACGGAGGAGGATGCGACCAATGTGCAGCATCAATTCCAGTAGGTCGTGGTCCCTCGTTTGTTCATCATTGTGTATGAGTCCTTGGCCACCTGTTGAAGTCAGTTGCGAGTCCTACTGAACTGTTGCTTTGACGTATTCTTACATTCTGCTTGAATATATGTTGTGGAGCATCACTTCAACCTTAAATAATGGCGAGCCTGTCGAGGGTGATGGTGAAGTCGATGATAGAGGAGTCGTGTAGACGTTGTAGAGGGCCTTTTGCAGTGGCATAACTGGCAAAGAGGGAATAGCCCTCCACTGTGGATGCTCAGGCAGTTCAGATGTAAGGAACCAGGTAAGAACCAAGTGAATAGACTAAGGAAAAGACAACGAGAGGGAACGGTATATATATGATACTAGGATGGTTTAGGGTAGGTCGTCTGAGTCCTAAATGGTTAAGGGCCAGTGAGGGAAAGATAGAGATAAGGAAACATGAGGAAACAGCAAGGTAACCATGAGGCATGACATCATAGATAGACGAGAGTCTGGACTTGGTCTGGACTTGAGTCACGTGTTGTCCCACGGTCACGTGACGAAGAAGAGCAGAAAGTCACATGATCCTAAAGGGGTCAAGTCATGTGACTGCGAAAGTGAAAAGTGCTATGTATGATGAAATGAATAAAATGAGAAAAACGTAGCGTGAGGTCCAGAACTATAACAATATATATAAATTACGTTTTTGTTCCATGAATGAATATGACTATTTCACACGTTGTGGAATAGCGGAGAGACGGCATTCACAAAGTAACATAATACATTCAAGAGCGGAACTGTATGCAAGTAACCAACACGGCTCTTTAGCGACATCCGAGGAAGGTGTGTGACTATGGTCCAACCTTCTCTCACAGTGAGCCATTCAGGATTCTTGTAGTGGAGCATACTCGCCTGTGACGATGCCAGCAGTGAACAACCAGAATGAGAAGTGGGTTCTCATCATGGAGAGAGTATAACAACAGCTCACCTGACTATTGTAGTGAAATGAATGTGGACGATGTTGAATTCAATGTCGAGGAGACGCATGACGTGGAGGAGGAAGTATGTGACGGAAATCATGACCCGACCGCAATACCAGGGACCATGCAAGCCCATGATGGATATACGCAGGATGACCTACATGCTGTGTTATACACAACAACGAACCTAGAAGTTGTTGACCACGTAGCAAGGTTTTGTGAGTTGCCAGTATGGCACACGCCACTAAAGGAGATGAGGAGGATATTTGAGTGACAGGATGCGAAGGCGGCAATGACTTTGCTCAGGTCGCAATGTGTGGTCGATATTTTACTCTCCACGTCGGTGATGGCATTGGGCTTGGACCGGTCCTCCCTCGTTGCCAACACGACTATACGTGGTCCATCACTCTGGACTTCAACCACGCGCACATCCTGTGGCCAAAAAGTGACATTTGATACTTACCTTTCAATCCTCGGGGATGAATGTTCAAGATCAGGACACAGCTTCAAGAGAACATATGGCTAGCGATGGTGCCATCTACATACCTTGAACCAGACCACATGGACAACATTCCAGATCATTATCCAGCCCTAGATTCCCAGACGACAACGTTGAAACCGATACACGCACTGATGGTGACAATGTTCTTCACCTGGGCGCTGTCCCAGATGAGGTTTCGAGACATACATTGTTTGGATCCATACCCAGAGCCTCTCACACGACATGCAGTGAAGCAATCGACTGACATATTGTGAGTATTGTTTATAATGTTCTGTATATCCCTCCGCTGCATTGTCCATGTGCGCAATCTAGAATATGTCTAGAATGCACCAATCACATGCACACATCTGGATCGCATTTGCCATTGCATTGCATCATATGTGCACATTCAGACTATCATCTGAAATGTGCAAACAAGACGATCTCAGAGACTATTTACCAGAATGCATGGTTTGGACATGCACGTCATTGTATTTAAACTAATGCGCATTCCGAAACATCTTTTAACTTTGTTCTGATATACTGCTGCCACTCTAAATCACGTTTAGGCAAATCGACCAGACACATTATGCTCACTCTGTCCCAATGCAAAGATCTCAACTATGAAATCAGGTCCAAATGGCACAAATGGATTGAGGGTGCGCCTAATTCATGGACATGAGATGGATTCCTTACATCAAATGTCCCACTCATGGTAACCATGTGGTATGGGCAAAACCAAGAAGTCAGCTCCTATCCAGATATGGCAGAGGAAGAATCCCAAGTATGGGACAAGGACCATGACTAGTCAAAAATACGACAGTTCACATTTTCGACGGCAACATTGCTCAGGTGCGACTCAAATCGTACCTATTGTTCTATAGTTCACATTCCATTTCATATAGATATGCACTCATATCCCAATGGATGGGCAAGTCGACCGCAGATATAATCGCTGAACATCCCGCACTCTATTCAAAGCCAGACTCAGATGATTTGTTCGAGGAATGAGAACTCATCAATCTAGAGACTCTACCTCTATTTGATGATGATGGATATGAGATCCCCATTTACGATGCCGAAGGCTACAGGGTCCTCCGCCAGATCCCATCTCGCGTCATCACACATGGCGTATGGGTGAACTTACATTGTGCGCATGAACTATTTTTCAATGACCACAACAATGATGGGCTTCCCCGTCAAATGCCTTTTGCCACTTATCCACAAGCATTTCTCAAATCAGTTGGCAACATCCAGTCGCCTACACCTCCCGTGCAATATGGCTGCCACATTGCATGTCTCAATGCAGGGATCGCACATCCAGCCCAAGGACCAGATGACGATGAAGACAAAAATAATGCTGATAATCAACCTCTCACAACAGCTATCGAATGTGTTTTTTTTTCAGAGTTATAACGAAATATCCCACCGTTTCTGAGATGAAGCAAGATTCCACCCAACTCAGATTGGCCTTGTGATGTCAGCTTTGAGCAGTTCCAGTATAACAAATCCAACCACCCTGCGGAAGTGGCAACGGAGAGTTCAGATGTGTCACGATAGGCTCCCACACCAATGCTTCCATGATAAGATCAGTGGTCCGGCTCAACCACAGGCGTTGCGAAATGAGGTTACATTTACTGTCCATCTTGGCCGATTGAAGCCTGAGTTGCGCAACGGAGCATAAGTTTTAGCATCATCTGAATCTACCACAATTCCTTTATCCCCTGACAATATTTATTTAAGATTCATATACAAGAATATCATTTCGTGTGTCACCAAAGCTTGGATGTATCCACATGTGACGAAGGTTCTGAAAGAATGCATTGTCGCATTCAAGCCAGATGTATATCATTGTGTGGAATATTCATTTTATTCTGTATAGTATCCCTGACATGATCACCTTGGTAGCTGATCCCAAAGATCTATACTTGGACGACGTACCCCATCACTTCGATTATCGAACACTTTTGGTGCAAGATAGAACCTAATCTCGTTCAGGGTAAAGACCAGAGTCCTTATGTCATTGAGAATATTGCTATGTTTGAGCGCATTCTCAACTTTGCTCACACAGGAAATGCACAAGTGCTTTCTAGGTGACTGATGGATCGAGCATGGTTTTTATTAGGCTATCTTATGGACAGTTTGCCATGCATATCCGCTCAGTTTATCTTCCATCAATCACTTGGTTCAGACACTGTCAAATGCATGATCAATAATTGGCCTATGGATAGCTCTACCAGACGCCCTCTAACAGCATCGAAGAGGGTTCAACAAATCACATATGGGGACAAATATTATGAGGTGAGTCTTTGTTTTGCATACTATTACCGCTTGTTCTGTGCAATCCAGGACAAAGATGTTGGCATCATGTCGCATTTGCGTGGTTGTTGTCACAATCCTTCTTTCCATTTGGGAACTACAATTTGTAATTAAAATACTGACATCCCATTGTAGTGTTATGAAGCACAGTTCACCATCATTAATGGCATAGAAGATCTTCCTGCCAAAGTATACCCCCTTCTTACCGACCTTACTCTGTGCCGCGCCTGCTATGCGATTGAGTGGAATTACGCGCCTACATCACTGACGTGAAGCATGTCATTTATTCAGGTGTCATTGAAGAGCTCAGACCATTGTTCAATTCTGATATCGAAGAACGGACCCATGCATCTGATAGAAAGGTCGCACTCGATACATGGATGGACCAGGAGTTCCCATTGGCGTATTCACAGACCACACTTCCATACCTCATTTGTGCAGTCTGTCGACAAGACAGGGGAGAGCCCCACTTCACCCAGTCTGTTATAGGGAAACAGACGCCTAAATGGCTCACTGATAACTTAATTCAGCTGTGCACCGACATGACCTCTTGTTGCAAACCTCCCTTGATATCTGGTGGTACTGGGAGAAGCGTTATGCACATCACTATTCAAGAAGTCAAGAAATGTGCACAATGAGCTGGAATCACCGCTGAGGACATTACGAATTATGTCTCCCAGGCAATTGTTCTCATCTGTACCCATTTGTGTATTTCACACATCCCATGGAATGCCGATCCTCCACCCGGACAGAGAGCATCCTGCACCGTCACCCATACTGTATGGGTATCCCTTGGTTCCATTGCCACTGGCAATAGAAACATGAACACTCTCAAACGATCTCTGCTCCTCACTCGTGCAGAGTCCAGTCATGTCTGTGCTGTATGCACTTCTGAAAAAATGATCCAGGAGGATTCTTCTGGTGAATGGAAAGCTCTCGACATTCGCCTATAGGACTTTGCCTCAATTTTGCACAAGTCCACTCCACCGCTCAAGTTCAATCTCAACAATGCTAGCCTGGGGTATGGGGCCAAAGAAGTCTGAGCTATCTACAACTATGTCTTCTCCATCTATGATGGTTCTCGTCCTTTACATCAACTCGCTCTGTTCTGTGCGCTCATATTTGCAGGCCTCACTCCGAATGTCTACCCTCCGGGCTTGGAGGACATCCCGCCTGTACCGAAAACCTCTGAGCTTCTCAAACCATACGTGAAGAATCTTTGTTGGGTAGAACGGCCGAAGAAGAAGGGCGCTACACACCGACCTTCTTTCATTACAATAATGACTGTGTTTATCATCGCCTTCCTTGATGACCACAGTCCTCTTTGTAACATGCTTACCCCCAACGCTGCTGCTGCCAACCTGTGGCAGAGTAAACACAGTAAGCAATAGACACATTGTGTCTTTATGTTCATATATTTACTTGACGCTTTACAGGCACAAAATGTGTAACAATTCTCACTTTTTGTCACCTCGGTCTCGCAGTGCCTCTCACTTCGTGAATTATGGGACCCACACGTTGGAATCAAGATGTCAAGTTTCTTAATATGTCTGAAATACAATCTCTCCAGGAAATGACTGTTACCTTACTTCACAATGGAAAGCAATATGGAGCTTATGATGCAGTTTGCAACCTTGCTGGAGATCAGGCTGCGGATACATTGGCTCTGAACGGGTTTTTAACATCTCACCGACAGCCAAACACGTTCCATACACCTTCTGCTGGCCCTTCGACGTTGGGAAAATGTAATGCCAATGAGTATGAACATAAGGGTGGTGACATTATCACTAACAGTGATATGGTTCAGCATGACACAACAATGAAACAGAGAAAATGATGTTGTATTACGTCGTTACAACCATTCGCAGACTACTATTCTGATATTGTTAGTCTGTAGCCATTGTTGAAGAGGCACACCAAACCCTTTTTACCCTTTTGTCCTAGCTCAAATAAACATGTTGTGCGCTCTCGGAACCAGGCTCCTTCCCATCCTTGTATTGGAGGAAAAGAGAATGATATCTCATGGACTTTGCCTATGTGCACCAAAACCCACACGCTCGTGCTCTATTTCGAGAGTGGTGTGGTGGGTGCGATGAAGCTTGGTGTTGAGCGATGGTTGGTGGCAAAGGCACTGCAAGGAGCTCAGAATAAGATCTCAACTATCTCTCAACACCGCCACATCAACCCACTTGCACCATGTCCCGTCTACCCCGCCCTCCCTGATCAGCTGTTGCACAATCCTCAGCACATTCTGGAGCAGACACTCAGCGTGAGCACTGATACGGGGGGCGCTAGTAGGTCAGGACAACCAGCAGATACATCAAAACATATGAAATCAATGTATGTCGCCCCCTGTGGCATCTCCCAAATCCCAACACCCTCTTCTGTCAATGGCGACGGCAGACAGCGTCATGTCATATCCTACTCAGACAAACCCAACATGCATCTTAAGGATCCATATCCGCCCTCTGACACAGCTCATGCAATCCCTGTTGCGCCTGCTGAACAGGCCACATGCATTGGATGTATGGCCCTATTTCCCATCAATGACTCAGACCTCTTTGGGAGATTACTAGTCATAGCGAACGAGTACGTCTTGAATCTCGATTTCGCTGACCATACCAAAAGTCACTGTCCACGATGTGCTTATTTATGTGGGCCGGAATGCAAGGGTAATCAAGCACAATGCTTAGCAGCTAGAACATCCTACTTACACCCTTGTGTTTCATAGTGAACGAACGTGATGGGCAAGACTCGCATTGAGAACACACAATATTTGCTTTTTAGCAAGGGTGAGCACAGATTGATGATGGGCATTCCGAATCAGAAGATCCTGTAATTGTTTTACCCAAGACCGTTGTGTGCCCACCACTGAGCAGGACCAATATAGGTGCAAAGGGTTCGTTCCCACGGTCACGTGTGAGGTCACGTGACGGAGAAGAGCGGAAAGTCATGTGATCCTAAAGGGGTCAAGTCACGTGACTGCCAAAGTGAAAAGCTGCTAAGTACGATGAGATGAACAAAAGTGAAAAACGTAGCGTGAGGTCCAGAACTATAACAATGACAATTGGTACGTACCATTGATAGCAGCCTACACTGTGCCGATTTAACTCCCAATCAATGATTGATGATTTGGTTGTTGGTTGCAAGGAGATCAATGTCGATGGACTCATCCACCTGGATTTTCACGTCGACCAATGACGAGGCCATCTGAAGGCTGAATATTGAGATTTCACTTGAGGCAACAAATGGAAACAACCTTGACGTCGAATGGAAGTGTTTCCCCTGCACCAGCAAGGAAAAACACCTCTACCTTTGGCTTGCCGCGCATCTTTTCATCTGGTTATATATATGAAAGGTCCATGCTGGCCGTACTGATCTGAAAGGTGCAGTCGACATCCTGTTTGCTGTGTCGGACCTGACCCGAGTGTATCCACTGTTTGTTCTTTCCACTGCAGCCACATCTATTCACCCATCCCTGGCGCTGTTCATCCCAGGTGATTTTGGAACAGTGGGCTTTTTGGATACCTTTGGCGAAGCGTTCCTATTTAGTGGGGTTTGCAGTAGGGATGGGTTTGGCACAGGGAAGGGTGGTGGTTGGTGACTGTGATGGTGTAGAGGGCGGTGAGGAGGGTGAGGATGAGAACCTGTGTAGCTTCCATAGTACTGTGAGGAAACAGACATTGAAGAGGTGTCTTTTCCGATGGTGGTGGGTTGGTTGATGTGATGGGATGAGACTGGGCATTGGATTGGACTTACATTTTGGCTGTGTGGTAAGCGACTGCAGGTGGTGGGACACCATTGGCGATGTGGTGTACCAGTGTTGGCGATCGGTGACGTACCACAATTGCAACTTAAACATGTTGAATTGATGCCAGTAACATTTCGTGCCAGTCACCATCTCCATCACTCATTTGCATGTCCCCAGCTTGCTCACGGAATGCCCACATACATGATATTACCCAGCATGAGGATTTAATTGTACCCATCCAGGTGTGTTGCCGGCGACTTGTCACTCTGTGTTCATGTCGAGTGAATTGGCTGATGAACCAATGGAAAGGACTTGCATGAGTACTTTCCATTGCTCCCTGCATTCACTACTGCGGGCAGGCTTAGGATACAGGGCGGCGGAGCGGTGACCAGCACGCTAGGCATGGCTAATTCGTTTTCATCACAGCCACGCTCCTTTAAGTACCAGTATCTCATTGCGTGAGATTCTGTTATTTCACAAGCGTTTTCACTGAACCAGCCCTGAAAGTCTGAGTGACAGTCATGAAACAATGATGCCTGTTTGACTAGCCACCTTTGGTGCGTCCAAAGACAAAATTGAAACACAAGGTTCTAATCATATTGGATTCCATACAATGTGGAAGTTTGCTGGAGAGACATGTTTTACTCCTTGCGATCTTGGTCTTGGTCTATGCACAGCATCCCAGCATCTATTAATTTACTGAAACCTGATGGAAACCTAGAACAAGATAACCTGAGAGAACAGGGGATCGAGTGACTCAAAGGAAGATGACGGGGAATATACATTGCAGAAGAAACACAGTGACAGCGAGATGGTAGTTGTCGAGATTGGCTTTGACACGAACGACGAGGTATAGATTGGATAAGGGAACAACAATGGTTAACAGATAAAGCATCCAATGATGAGAATGAGACGGCGAAGTGCAAGGGTATGGAAAGGAGTAGTAACAAGTATCCTAGGCCCCCAAGGGAGAGTAGAACAAATGAATAGGACTAGGGAGAGATGACATAGGGAGAGGGTTTATATATGTAACTAAGGTGCTTTAGGGTAGGTCGTCTGAGTCCGAAAAGGTTGAGGGCCAGTGTGAGAAGAGAAAGATAAGAGACATGAGGAAAGAGCAAGGTATCCGTGAGGTGTGACATCATAGATAAGACAATGGTCTGGACTTGGTCTAGACCAGAGGTCACATGCAGAGGTCATGTAACAAAGAAGAGCAGAATGTCATGTGATCCAAAGAGGGGTAAGTCAGGTGACTGCAAAAGTGAAAATATGTTAAGTACAATGAGTGAAAGAAAATGAAAATGTAGTGTGAAGGTCCTGAACTATAACGTTTACCATTCAAGTGTGCATCGTTATTTTTTCTGCGTTCAGAGCAAAATTATGATGTGCTTACCAATCGAACAGTTATTTTGATGGGAACAATCCCTTGGCGCCAAGTTTTAGAAAAAAGAGGAACCTGTTACATCGACAAGGCCATTGTTCTCTACCTCCATTCCAGCACTATGCATTGAGCTTCAGGCTGCTGTACATGCACTCCTCTCAGCTGAGGTGACATCCTGCTATCATTTGTTTGCTTCATGCACTCATGTTGCTTTGTAGTTCACTTCTCATCACCAAGGTCCTACTAACACCAATCTCTCATTAATCCTGCAATTTCGCAAGCATGTTTATGAACTGAGTCCATGCGATACCTATGAATGTGTTGAATGTTGATTATGATGAAAAGAGCAGTGGTTGATTGACCAGCTTACATTTGTGGGTCCTGACATGAATGTGAAGTGGACGGGGTTTCTCACAGTTGTTGTAGGTTTGACACAGACATCATACCTACGTACAATCTTGTGATCCCGAAAATATTTGATCGTAGGCAAAAGGTCTCTGAAGAGTGAAATAGTCATGCTTGCGACACCACAATGTACCACATGTGACTGTTGCCTTGTTGGTCACGGCGGTGACGTGTGGCATTCCACCATTTTCCCAAACCATGTTCTTGGATCAAGTTCAGTCAGCCTAGATGGACTCCAGAGGTACTGTTAATTTAATTCAATGTCAAGACCAATGAAATAATGTGCATACTAGTTGAACAGCTACTTTCACGGGCAGATACCCTTTTAGCCACGTTCCTGCAAGGGAGCGAGACTCTGAGTCGCTACATCGATGAGGTGATCATGCTTGATCATAAAGCATTGGATATTTGCATTCCTGGCCATGCCCAGTGACTGG
The DNA here is from genome assembly GCA_038092615.1 of Boletus sphaerocystis. Classification (NCBI taxonomy): domain Eukaryota; kingdom Fungi; phylum Basidiomycota; class Agaricomycetes; order Boletales; family Boletaceae; genus Boletus; species Boletus sphaerocystis. The sequence continues at coordinate 290 of JBBPQR010000267.1, read as the reverse complement.
CATGTTTGATTGCACTTCTATCTCATATTAGGACTCGCTATGCAAAGCTCAGGGATATGGGGAACCTCGACGAGGCAATTGTTCTCAGCCAAGAAGCAGTCGCACTTCGCCTATCAGGAAATCCAGCATGGTTAGAGTCATTGAACAGCCTCACAAACGATCTCTAGAGTTGATACAAACAGCTTGGCAGAGTGGACGATCTTGATGAGGCCATTTACCTTGATCGAGATGCCCTCACACTTTTGCCACCAGGGCACCCTGATCGGTTGTTATCGGACGAGCTACGATAC
>JBBPQR010000266.1:0-13716 GCA_038092615.1 Boletus sphaerocystis | reverse complement strand
TACTTTGGACCTGCACCATTTCTTAATCTTGACTATGCCCTCGCTCCAGGATATCAGGGGGGACTGGAAGAAACTGGGATCCGGTTCATTTGGTAACGTCTACAAGGGTCCGTCTCCTTCTCATATCCCATTTTTTATGCTCACAGATACCACAGGCTCTTACCTGGGGATCGATGTCGCCATCAAGGAGGTGCTTCCCTCGAAAGACTATGATGTTGCCAAGTATTTCGAACGAGAGTGGCGCCTCATGAAGTTGTCCCCCCCTCCCTGGCTAGGCTCGTTACTCATGCACCTCTAGGGAAGCCCGTCACCCAAATGTAGTTTTATACCTTGGTCTTTCCCGGGCACCACCGCCCGATGGTCGAATATTCATCATTTCCGAATTTATTGAAAACGGTCAAGCGCATACAGTCGCTCAAAAATTTATGCTGACCTCTAATCCAGGAAACCTTCGACAGTACATCTTCGACAAGAGCAAACCCTTTCCGTGGCGTCTCCGCATATCCTTTGCAACGGATATTGCCCGTGCCCTGGCCTATCTTCACGCACGTAACTGCATACATCGTGATTTAAAAGGAGAAAACTTGCTTGTCACTGCCAATGGTCGTCTCAAAATCACAGATTTTGGTTTTGCCCGTATCGCCGCCAGGAATGAGGAAGAAAGCAAGAGACTCACTTTCTGCGGCACGGATTCGTACATGTCTCCTGAAATCCTGCTGGGTCGTGAATTTAACCTCCAGACAGACATCTTTTCCCTTGGCATCATTTTCTGTGAAATAGCGTCTCGGCGACTCGCTGATGACCGTTATTTCAAACGCACCAATCCCACATTTGGAATTGATGCGGATCAGGTGCATAAACTAGCAAACCAAGGATGCCCACCTGCCTTCCTGTCTCTTTGTCTAGACTGCCTGGCTCAGGATCCCGTTGCACGCCCCACTACACGCCACATCCTTGAGCGTTTGCAGGAGATCGAAGCAGAAGTTTTGGCTCGTCCAGAAACAGAGGATCTTCACCTAGGTAGCGTCAAATTCATGACAGGTGGGAAACGGCCCACAGCACCTCGTATTCCCAGTTTTGGCGTTGGAATCGGGAAAGAGATTAGACAATCGACGCCAACGGTGGCAGAGGATGTTATGGCGGCTCTGTCCAGCGGAGAAGAAGACAGTGACGAAGAGCTCGCAAACGCCGTGGAAGGCCTTAATTTTAGCATGCACCTCAACAGCGATTGGAGTAATTCCGGGGCCACCAACGGTAGGTAATCCAACCCGTGCTACGAATGCATACCCTGATGCATCTCTCCAGGAAACAGCGAGAATAGCACTTCTCCCCTTCTCAACACCACGTCGAGCACGTACTCGGACTATAACACAACCGTTGTTCGCGGACATGCGGGCAACGCCACTGAAACCGTTCCACCATCCTTATCTTCACTTCTCACGATCCGACCCTGTCTGGATCCGAATGCTACGTCGGACCCTATCACTCCGGGGGCGACGTCTTCCACGGGTGACAGTATAACGCCCACTACCTCAGATTCGATACTTTCGGCCCAAACATACCGCACCGCTCAGTCATCCGTTCCGTCCACCACTGGAGCAACCAAAGGACATTCTTCCATTCGGTCTGTCACTATGTTGCATAGATTTACATTAATCAGGCCTGGCGCGAAACGTTCTGGATCAACTTTCCCTGCCCGACATCTCGAGGGAGGCTGGAATCCCCTCGAGTTGTTCTTCTCAAGTGGTCTTCTAGTCCAGAAATGCGATGTTTGTGCGAAGAGGATTGGTTGGAAGCCTGTCCTGGAGTGTGACGACTGCGGACTTCGGTGGGTGGATTGATTCCACTCGGAAGCAGAAGGACCATATCTGACTGGTTGGCGTGCTCACCGGTTTTCAGGGCACACGTCAAATGTGGAGAAGTAGCTCCTCGGGATTGTGGTATCCGTCCCATGAGATCTGCACAGCAACACGGCGGGCACGGGACCCAATTGCCATCGCCGGTGTTGAAGGGACGAAACAACCATGACCCAAAGCGACACTCTGCATCAGCCACTGCGACTCGATGAACGCCGTCATGAACGGCACAAGCAAGGCCAGCGTCCCCTTTTGTTGGTTATTTTTTTCATCAGAACTCAGTCCCCTCACTCTTGGGACAATTTACATTTCTTGAATCCTTCGTCCAGTTTTTCCAATCTTTCATACCCTCTTGCAATGGACCTTGATCATGATCACTACGAATACCAACTCTTTGTGCGCCCCCCTCCCTGTATTCCCTCGATGTTGTAATGTCCAGTTCAATCCAACATTATCGCTGGTAAGGACGGAAACCGCGATGCTTGTTTCAGAAGACAGGTACCAAGGTAATCGAAGACCAGAGAGTAATTTGCAATCCAAAAACTCCCGAATCTCAATCAAGAGACACCGCGGCGAAGCCCAGTCTTGCCCAGAATCTCGGACGGCCGACCTACCTACTTTTTGTATTGCGAAGTTGATGACGCGATTATCATAGCCTGCAAGGTTATCACTTACGTGGTCTTCTGACGATTCTGAACGTGTAATTTTTCCGCGTGGCATAACGTGTATGACCAAATTTTGGATTAGACTAGAACAGGGGTTGTTGTAATGACGCCGTTTCTCCCGCAGCTCTGGACTCGGGCTTTTGTATAAAGTGGAGGCGGGTGAGACTTGCGAGTGTCAACAAAGATGTATTCTTCCCTTGATGTATTCTTGCTCAGTCTGGTTGTGCTCGGTTGTGTGGTTGGTTATCGTCGCACCTCACGATCACCAAGTCGACTCCCGTTACCGCCGGGTCCAAGGCCCCTCCCCTTTATCGGCAACATTTTTGACATCGACGCAAAACAACCATGGCTCACATACAGTGCGTGGCGAAAGAAATATGGTGCGCGAGCTTCATGACTGCTCCTTCGCCAACGTTGGACTGCTTATCATTGACAGGCCCCATCGTATATTGCCGACTATTAGGCCAGGACATGGTCATCATCAATTCGAGCAGAGTCGCCAAACAGTTGCTCGACCAACGGTCTTCGACGTATTCTGGACGTCCGTCTACGTGCATCACCAAATTGTAAGTTTGAGCGTACGTATTGTTCCGTGCCATGCGATCCTACTCTTACCGATAGGTTTGGCATCGACTTTGCCACGGCATTTCTGCCCTATGGTCCGGAATGGCGGACTCACCGAAGAATGTTCCACCAAGCAATGAAGTTGGAGAGCGTGGAGTTGTACCAAAACCTCTATCGAGCCAAGGCAATGAAGCTGATCCAGAGCCTCCTTGATACACCAGAGGATTTCGAGAATCATATCCAATTGTAAGTTGTAGTTTCTGTTCAGGAGTGTTGTTGAACCCTAGGATCCAGGTACATCATCTCCATCACTATGGCATTTACCTATGGATATGAGACAGATTCTTTGGACGCACCGCTCGTGAAATCGCTTGCAGAGTTTGTCAAGTTGCTGAATGATGGGTTACCGCCTGAGCGAAATGCGATGCTTGCAGCCTTTCCGTTCCGTGGGTACATTTCCTTACAGGTTGTGTTTAGGGGTCTCGGACGAGTAACTGAAGCGTGATCGTGTAGTGGCAAAGATCCCGGCATGGTTTCCGGGGGCAACGTTCAAGAGGGACGCACTGAGGTCACAAGAGTTATCCCTGAGGTCCTTGAATGGCCCGTTCGAGTACGTGAGGAAGAGCATGGTGCGGGCCGTGAAGTTGGATCTTCTTAATGTTACCGAGTGACACATGACCCAGGAGGCTGGTTCATTTGCAAAATCCATGGTTTCGGAGTTGTTGGACAAGCTGGATGGGATGGAAGAACGTGCGCTGCAAGAAAAGGCGATCAAGGAATGTGCCGCGACCGTCTATATTGGTATGTAGGATTTCTGGGTTTATAAGACTTTGTCGACTGATCGGGGGTCCTTTTTTTCTTTATTTATCATAGCAGGGTATGATACTGTGAGTCATGTGTCGTAAGGGGTTTCCCGTCATGTGGGCTGAGGTGTCTGGTTGCAGAGTGCGGCGACATTGTTAGCATTCCTGATGGCGATGATGCTTTACCCTGAAGCTCAACGTCGTGCACAAGCTGAGATCGACTCGGTGTTGGCTGCAAATGCATTCCCGGATTTTAGTCATCGGGAATCGTTACCTTATGTTGAGGCCGTTCTACGAGAAACGATGAGGTGGCATAGCGTTGCGCCATTAGGTTCGTCCTGGAGCCAGACTTCTTTTTGGGGTACTGATGGCGTGCTATAGCGTTGCCTCACATGACCTGTCGTGACGATGTCTTTGAGGGATATTTCATTCCGAAAGGTGTGTAACACACACGACTCATCTGCGATGTTTTTTTTTTTGACGCGTGGCAGGTACGATGATTTTGCCCAACGTGTGGTCAGTGATGCACCGAATCGCTTGGACGCGTTTGACACTGCTGATTCCTATAGGGAGATCCATCATGAAGAGAGTGAATACCCCGAACCCTATGTGTTTAGCCCGGAACGGCACTTGAGTGAAGATGGGACTGTCATAGACAACGACCCGCTCACGTCGCGCGTGGCATTTGGGTTCGGACGAAGACACTGCCCAGGCAAATGGGTTGCAGATTCTGTGCTGTGGATGGGGATTGTGTGTATCTTGGCGGTGTTTCGAATCGAGAAGGGCAAGGATAGGGCGGGGATGGATATCGATGTTGAGCCCAAATTCACGGCTGGCGTGATTCGGTAGGGTTGATTCTTCAAGATGTCATTGGTTGAACGGAGTTAACGTCGTTTCGTAGACGTCCGCTTCCGTATTCATGCGCGATCGTCTGCAGATCCTTGCAGGACGTCGCGAGGTCGTGAGGTCGAGTGTACGATTCAACTAGCGTAGATAACATTAGGCGGTGTCCGGGGTCTGTTTCGGAGGAGATAATAAATGCAAGTCAAAGCTGGACTTTGTAAACTTGGCGCAATTGCGCACGATCCCTTGCACGACCCTTGACGACAAAAAGCCCTTTCTTCCTCAACCACGTCGTGTACGCCGGGTGAGTCCCTCGTCCAGAACAACATCCAGCACCTCATACGGGCTGCGTCTAGCAAACCTGCCAGTTACATGGCCCGTCCCCAGGCAGACCCAGATGTCGGCCCAAAGAACAGACAGAGATCAAACACCACCACTTTCTCCTCCTTCACGTCAGGATGGCGTAGACCCAGGCTAGAGACCGTGTCAACCCCTGCACCTCAGCCCCAGGTACTCGCTTTTGATGCCCTCGTGGAAGCCCTATCTCCGCCTTCCGTCCCAAGTTTGGGCCATGCTCGTGCCTTGGCAGCCGTCATCTCTACCCAATCACCCCTTCCAAATGCTGCGGTCCTGAACCCTCTCCTGGGATCCCTTTGCGGCGTCGATTCACCCATGCAGCTACAATGTGCTGGCTATGAAATCATGGCCTCGTATTGGGAGAGTTATGAAGGCAAGATCACTACTTCAGATAGGCTTGCACACTGTTCTCTCCTTCTGCACACCTCGTGGTCTCCAGAGGTCGGCGACTCCCGTCTGCGAGCCCTCCGCGCTCTCACCAAAGGAGGAAGCGAGGTCTTTGGCATCGAGATACCTTTACTCAATCTCTTAAAAAGCTGGACAGATGGCGCATTTGAAGCGTACATCTCATGCGACCCCTCCGACTGTGCTGATCGCGAACGAAGCGTCGAGCTTCTCGCGGCATTCATGTCTTCTATCCTCGAACATCCAGAGGCTGTTGCACGCATCTCAGAGGGCGACCTGGCGAGCATTCTCCAGTTTTATGCATCTTTGGTCTCCAAAACGCTGGATGTCCCACCCCCCTTCTCCACTTCGGACGCTACCCCGATCGCTTCTCCAACTGGGTCAAGTGAACCATCTGCTGCCGTGAAAGCGGCGTCCAACGGACACAAGAGGCACTCTTCCTCAGTGTCCCTTCGTTCTGTCCCGCCCTCCGCTATCCATCCTTCTCGGCATCCTGCAGAACTGATGACCACTATTTACCTTGATCATCTGCATTCCCAACTCAAAGCTTTGGCTCCCAAAATACTCACTCTTATCCTTCCTCTTCTATTCCGGGCACAGGCATTCTTTGCTTCTCCGTTGCCTCGCTTATCCGTGACGAGCGGACGCCCACGCGGTCCTGTGGGTCTCGAAGAACGTATACAAAGGATGCTACATTCCCTTTTTTCAGGGCCCTATGGTGCATCATGTATGATGATCCTCAAACGTCACTTATCTCCTACCGATCAGACAATGGGCTCTCACAGTCTCTCCACATCCCTTGGCGCCCATCGGACTTTGCGCTTCGACATCCGCCAAGCACTTTGCAGTAAGATGGCGCGAGCGTATATTAGGAGACTGAGCACCCTCAATTATATACCATCCGGGGCACCCAGCCACATGGACCTCGAAAAGGATTTGATGGAGCGTGCGTGGTCAAAGGACGACTCGTCAGGCTGGGACTTGTTAAAACTTGGACGTATGCTGTGCAAGTCTATGGAGGCTTGGGCGAAGCGGGCTAGTGCGGAGTGCGATGAATTTGTTCGTATCGATAGGGATCGTATATTGGACGAAGCCGCTGGTACTTTGAAGGACATTTTCCAAGAGTTTGACGAAAGGGAAGACGGAGTCGACATGGACGAAGAGGAAGCCAGCATTGCTGGCGAGACCTTACGTCAATTGGTATCATTCGTCCGTCACCTCAAGTACGTCCCTTCTTGCTGTTTGGTGGTCGAAGTCTGATTCTGGGATCGGTAGAAATCTAGATGACACACCTATGATCATTCCACTATCACAGCCTAGCGATGCCCCGACACCATTCTTGCGGACGTTGACATTTCTCTTGGCACGCGAGCACTCCACGTATATGAATCCTTCGCTCTCTACCACCCTTTTGTCCATCGCTGACCACCTGACTGACACGGACACCGCTAAACTTCCTGCAGTCATGTTTGAACAACATGACTTATCCCCAGCCTCCCCGGATTGGTTGCGGAACTGGGAAAATATCCTGTCAAACGCGACCATCTTCGGTCCTACTCACCCTCTCACGCGACTCGAGGTCATGAAGGCGCTTGAAGCAATCTATGACTCTTTGAAGGACATGCACAGCTACAGGATGGACTTGGCAGAGTTGGTGTTCAAATTTTGTCAGAGAGACGCCAACGACTGCTCGGATACTTCTGCCAACATTGTTATGGCTAGGATTCTCGCTGATGAAGTTGTGTTGCGAACGGTCAATTGGCGCACGCCCTCAGCTGATCCTTCCTCCAGTTCCTCTCCATACACATCGACTGGGGAGATGATCGAGTTACTGAAGGTGGTGGCTCTGGATGGTATTGTAGAAGACGACGACGACACTGCTTCTATAAACACGGCGGAAGTGCCTTTTCCCAGTCCTTTTGTATCCTTGTCGGGAGGTACTCCAAACGTTGCATCCCCCGTTCTCTCTCGAAGACAATCGGAGTACCGTAGCAGCTCTGTCCGGGATTCGGGACTGCCGTCTGTTATGTCCTTACTGTCGACACTCGCAGGGTCACGTTCACAGTCGCAACATTCACAAGAGCAACCCGATAATCCACCACCACCTCTCGTTTCCTCGCCATCTCCAGAGCCAACATTTACCCGGGCATCTCTCGCAGTGGTCTCATTGGTTGCGATATTCACCCAACTCGCGTTCACGCCCTATTCTTTAACGCAGGAGAATGTCGACTTCGCCATCTCTGTATACCAAATCATCTTACAGATCGCGGCAGATGCAAGATGTCCACGAGCGCGGATTTTGGCTTTGCAATTCTTGATGCGTATCAGAGCCGATCGGGATCACCGTGTCTATTTCGTCGAGGCGCATTACGACTTAGATGGACTCAGTGCCAACCTCGCTTCTCTGATTGGACGTGGACCCGAATCAGCACATCAAGATGAGCGCGGGCAATCCACTGATCCCTTCCAAGAAGAACTTCCTCCCCGCCGATCAAAAGGTGTACAAGAGCGTGATGGCAGGAGGGCTTCACGCGGACGAGGTATCAGACCCTCACAGTCAACGTCTAGCAGAAGTCGCTCAAGAGCCCCACTACCACTTTCGCCTCCCCAGTCTGCTTTTATCGCTACAAAATGGAAAGAAACCCTCTGGTCTATCCCAGAAACACATCCGTTTATCGGGATCGATGCGGATACACCTAGCGAAGGGATCGTATCTTACGACCCAGTACAAGAATCGTCTCGCGTTATCCCAATTGACGCTTATCTCTTGTGCGTCCTGGGAATACTCGAAAAAGAGAAAAATTGGGACATTCTCTCCTATGTATTGTGCCACCTTCCCGTGCAACTGCCCAACAAGCATCTTTTCTGCGGACCGAAATGTCGTTCGCTTATTGCCAAACTGCTAGCAGTGATTTGCTCCGGGGTCACCGTTGGTGATCTAGGGTCTTGCATCGAGCGATGGCCTACGGGTCTCAAAGCGCGAGATGCGCATGGCCTTGCGTATCATACGCTGTCGGTCCTGATAAGCTATCGACGCTGTTTCGAGGTGCCGCTCCGGCACGCCCTCGTAGACGTCCTTAGGGAAGGACTAAACGGACAGCCATCAACCATCATTTGCTGTCTCCACGCGCTCACCCTTTCGGCTTTTGAACTGACATCGTCCGTCAAACGTGGCCTTCCTCCTCTCCTTGAAAAGCTCTCGCAGATCATGTCCAATCCCGCCATGGCCGTCCACATCCTCAGTTTCCTCTCCATCATTGGGTCTATCCCCGAATTGCATGCCAACCTGCGCGAAGACGACTTCAAGATGGTATTTGGTGTCGCTTTGCAATATCTCCAATATCACAATCGCCCTGGGGCAACGCCTATTATCTCTTGGGCGATGTCGCAGTATGTACGGATGATCTCTTTCTATGTGGTTTACGTTTGGTTTTTGGCTGTGAGGCTCCCAGATCGGCCGCGACACATTCCATACATCACGAGACAATTATTATTGGCCAACGAGGAAAGACCCGAGGTTGATGAACCGACGGAGGTGTGCTTTGATTGGCTGGCCCGATACACCTACGCCAGTGCTGACCCTCGACCCGCAAACTCGGTACTGAGTGAAATCGTCATGAATCCTACCACCGCGAACCTCACTTCATCAGAGCCGGCAATTAGCGAAAAATCCTGGTTGATGGGCAATGCGATCGTTACCATCCGTACGCTGGGAAGACTGGGATGGATCGAGATTACTTCGAGGCGTCCGTCTGGGTTCACCAAATTCATCTGCAAGTTGGAGAACGTGCCACTTGTTGGGCCTGGGGAAGTTGACCCGGATATGGTATCCTTGCCTGCAGGTCTACTCATGGAAAGAGAGGAAGCCAAAGCAGAGCGACCTGATCCTTCGGAGGAGACGGAACCATTGTCCAATGGTATCGGCGTAAGTACATAGCTCCTGTTTGATCTTTTGTCGTAAATTTTTTGACATGTGCATGAGCAGGAAATCCGAGACCTTACCCCGACCCCCAGTGTGGTTCCCTCCCTCCCCGCTCCCGACCCTATCACAGGCTACGTCTGGAGAAAGACTGCCCCCTCCCAGCGTCGAAAACAAGTCATGGTGGACCCATCGTTTCTACCACTTCAACTCTCTTCTTATCCCAGCGCCCCAACACATCGTCGAATCATCGACGAGTCTGCCCTTCCTGCCCTCTTTCGAAACCTCGACCGCACGCCCGTCATCGACACACACAAGGTCGGTATTATGTATGTCGCCCCTGGCCAGACCAACGAGCTTGAGATCCTCCGAAATACCTACGGCTCCCCTGCATATACTCGTTTCCTCGAAGGAATTGGGCGTCTCATCAACCTCCGTGGGCAGGTCGATGTCTACGCTGGGGGTCTGAACGCTGACGAAGACGGAGAATATGCTTACGCGTGGTGGGACGATATTGGTCAGGTCCTGTTCCATACCGCCACAATGATGCCCAACGCAGCTGATGACGAATACTGCGTAAACAAGAAGCGACATATTGGTAACGACTACGTCAGGATCGTATGGAACGACGGAGGCCGGCCATACAAGTTTGATACGCTCGCGACGCAGTTCCAGTTCCTGAACATCGTCATCGAGCCTCATTCGTTGGGTGCCATAGCCGCGTTCTCGAATTTCAGGAGCACAGGTACTACCCTCCCGGTAGATGTCAAGCTCTCTCCGTTGCATTCTCCGCTCCTTGCGCCGCCCGGCGTGGGTACGGGTACCACTGCATCTCCGCACGAAGCCGAGAATGAATACTTCAAGGTGACGGTCCAACGGGCGAATGGGATGAAAGACTTTACACCAGTGGGGTGTTTCAAGCTCATCAGCGCGGAAAAACTTCCGCTTCTGGTGAGGCAGCTCACGTTGCTGGGCGACTGGTTCGCAAACGTGTTTGAGAAGACGGAACGAGATGAGGTGGAAGTGGAAGTCATCACCAATTGGAGGCAGAGGTTGCAAGTGGTGAAGAGGTTCATGAAGAACATGGAGGATTCCTCAGGGGGCGGTGTAGGCGGAAGCAGAGAAGGAAGGGAAGGAGTGATTGGAGAGGAAGGGTTGAGGAACTTTGCAATGGTTTACTGAGCAGGATCTAGCCCGTCGCCGTGATTTGGAAAAAAGCGGGCTCGGGCCTGTACGTTGTGATTTTTTCTTTTTCTTTTTTCTTTCGTTCATTTCTTTGGTCATCCGTCATTCGTTTGGAGTTTTCTTTTCCCTCTCTCGTATCGGCATTATCAGGTACATCAACCACACTCGCAAAACACTCTTTTTTTTTCTTTGGCTTTTCCATTTTGTATCCATGCTACTCCGCACAGCTATAGCCACTTCTTGTCCCGTTATACTAGGTCATTGTTTTCACGCCAACCAATTGTTCAATGCCATAGCGCACGTTCGTTTCTGTTACTTGTACTGTAGTATTATCCTTGTCATCTCAGGTATCGCACTGGTAATATCCACTGTAGGGGGAATATCTCCAACCTTAGTGATTGAGACACGTACATCGATTGATGTTACACAAGTCCAATGAGCGGTATATGTTTACAAAACGGACATCCACCAAGTGGCTCAGTGGCCACATATCCAAACGATGAACGAGCTGAAAAAAGAGATCAGGCCTAGTCTGAGGTGAGGTCGATAACATCGTCGTCTCGACCCTCGCTTCGCTTGGCGCGTGCAACAAGCAAAGGAGCGCGAGGTGCGACGGTCTCTTCACCGTGCGTATTACCCTCGAGACTCGTAGACGTGACTCTGCCAAACGCCCGAGATTCGGCCGACGGTGCGCCCGTGGCCACCTTCAAGACAGCAGCAGGAGCAGGTTTGAACTTGGACGTGCGTGTGGGGTTTAAAAGCACCTCTTCAGCCGGAACAAGGTCATCCGGAGGAGAGGGTGAAGCGCGAGCGGGAGAGGGCGGCACGGACAAAATCATGCCTGTATCCGCCCATCCATCCACGTCCCGGTCCGTCCAATCATCCTGATCCTGATCCTGGTACACCTCCGCCTCGCCACCCCATCGGTTGTCATCGACACCGAGCTCTGCATCGTCTTCGTCCTCGGACCCGCTGGAGATGTAAATCGCAGAGGTGTCGCTCGGCCGAGGTTTCCGCCCCACGTCATGACCTGTATACGTAGATCCAGGATCATCTGGTTGTGGTGCACGACAGTCTGACGCCATACATTCCTCCGTACGGGTCCACAACACGGCGTCATTCGCGCGAGAATCAGACAACCCCGGTGGTGTCGGAGACGACGCACGTCCCCGCGCACTGGGGATGTGCCGCGGTGACGAATGCGCCGCAGACTTACGTGGTGACTTTAGGATTCCATTCCTCTCGTTCTCAGATACGTGTGTATCTGTATCCGGCGACGCACGACGGGGCGGTTTCGTCTTTCTGTGTTCGACGACGATCTGGGACGTGTTGGTGGGACTTGTGGGGAACGCGCCTGACTGCTTCGATGTCACGAATGGGGCAGGTCCTGCCGAGGCATGGACAGGTAGGGGTTTGACGGGCGAAGGGCTTGGTGTTGGAGAACGCGGTGGCGAAGGCCCACGTGGGGTGGTGAACACATCTACAATTTCAATTCCGTCGCCATCGTCACTTTCGTCGTCATGCCTTCTCTCGCGCCTCTCCTTAATCCTCGAAGCGCGTGGAGATACGGGCGATTCGGATGCGAATTGCAATGGAAATGGTCGAGGTGCAGGACGGGAAATCGTAGCTGTCGTCGCCCTTGACTTGGCAGCGCCACGATGAAACAAGGGCAATTCATCTCCTTCATTTCCCTCTTCTTCTTCGCTCTCCAAAGCTGATTCGGAAAAGAGGATATGGGCTAGTTTCGATGGTGACCGTGCAATCGGTGTGGGGTCAATCGCGCCTGTGTTCACTGCTGGAAGCGAACTCGTGCTTGTACCTGTGACGAGAGGTGCCGAAAAAGGGCGTTTGGGGCCAAGTGTAGCGGTATGCACTGACGTCGAGGGAACACTATTTGATTTCGATGCATTTCCTTTTGTTCTGAGGTCGATCACACCATCCACCACCCTGCCCGGGGCTTTCTGAGAGTTCAAGGTCGACGCAATGTTGTTAACACCAACGCTCACGCTCTGTCAATAAATCGTTAGTTATCGATCGACGTCGCTTCGATCAAGGCGTCAAGACTGACCACATCAGCATTCACTTCTGTCGTGGTCATAACAGACAACGGACGTCGAACGTCGCTCACCTCAATATCTGAATCCGAATCCGATACGTCGATAAACACGGGTTTTTTCCTCGCCTGCGGAGCTGGCAGACAAGGCAAACTTGATGCGCCGGATTTGGACCCGAATGGTCGAGGGGGTGGTGAGCTAGGCGATGATTCTTCATCGTATCTTGGTTTTGATTTGGTTTTGGAGGTTGGATTGGGAAGGACAGTAACAGATTTGGATTTAGCACGGAGAACGTCAAGTGGACGCGATGATTTTGGTAAGGGAAGTGGGGTATCGATGTCGGTAGATTCCTCCTCCTTTTCGTATATGCGCTTCGAAGCCGTAGGGTTCAGCGTGGGTGCCTTGACCGACGTGGATGGTTTTGACTTTGTTGCCTTTATAGTGGACGGCTTCGTGGTGTTTGTCGTTGCCTTTCCATTCGTCGCACTAGTCTTTGCACCCGTCTTTGTTGTCGGCTTTATGGTGCCCGTTTGCGCCGTCTTTCCCTTTCCCTTTGCTAAGACCTTTGAACTCCCTTTGACCTCCTCCCCGTCAGACGAACACGGACTCTCGCCAGCGCTCAAGTCGATGTACTCGTACGCATCGTCTTGTGCCTCTGACGCCTGTTTCGGTTTCCTCCTCCTCCCACCAACCATTACAGCCTTGGGCTTCGCTTTGAAAGCTACCGCTGTCTTCGTCACGGAAGGCCCAGGTGTCGATTCATCGTCGTCGTCGTCCACGTCTTTCATGTGCGTCCCTTTCGATGTCGACTTTGTACGCCCACCCCGTCCACCCCTCGTCCCGCGCTTCGCCTTCTTCTCCTCACGCACCCTCATCTTTTCTTCATACGCCTCCACCAACGCAGGTGCAGCAGCGCGTATCATACACGCAGGCAACCACAAACGAAGCGGGTTGGTCGGAACCTCTCGGCGAGCCTTGCGTTTCTTCGTGCCCGACTTGGCCGCGGCACCAGCGGCTGTCTCTAGGCGCTCGATACCGTCCTCGCTTCCGCTTTCATCCGCGTCT
>JBBPQR010000265.1:0-13722 GCA_038092615.1 Boletus sphaerocystis | reverse complement strand
GATGCCCATAATCCGGTACGAGGACGAATAGAAAGAGAAAACGTGCTGCACGGGAAGAATACGACGCCAGTGTCTTACACTCGCGCGTTGACCAGACGGATAAGGAACGCACGACGCGCAAAATTTTGCAAGAGTGGAGTTTGAAAATATGTCAGACTGCTATTACATGCTAACTGGGAAAAAAAAAAAAAAAAAGACAGATTGAATCAGCGGGAGTATCTCTGATCAAGAGGCAAAGTTAGAATATGGTCGGACTTGACAGGATCTTAACATACCAAAATTATCTAGTCTTTCTCATTCAAAAAAGCGTCAAGTTCGTCGTCAAGTTCCTTCCGAGTCTTCTGCGGTCGAGGGTTCCCTCGCCCTCTACCCTTACCCCGCCGGAAGTCACCTTGCTCATCCCCACCATGCAAACGATGAGAAGCGGAGAACCTGAATGTCAAAGCATCCCGCGGTACGGATGAGATGCGACGCATCAGACCAACACCAGAGTCAAGTGAGAAGGTATTCTCGATCCGCGAACTACTCTCGGACAACTGATCGGCGTGCGTTTTCGTCGGTGGCGGGGAATACGATGTCTGTCTTCCGCTCCCAAGGAAAGCGTCCAGGTCATCATCGAGCTTCGACGCGTCCAAAATTGAGCGTTCGTCTCGCCTCCGCTTCTGTGGCACATCTTCACCTTTTCCTGCACTTGTCCCATATTTTTTGTAAAATTCGCTCTCCTTTTTCGCACCCTTTTTCTTCACATCATCACTCTTCGCCCACCTTAGCCTGATGGTGCCCTTTAGCCCTTCTCCCTGCCCAAGACTTTTACTGATTCTGTCTTCCGGGAGCCAAAGGGTAACAGGGATAGACTTTGCCGTTACAAAACCATCTTCATCCATGTCTTCCGCAGCTGTTTTTCGAAGATAGCGATGTGCAGTGCGTGCCAAAGCCTTTGATTCGAATACCAACACGCAACTGCTATCGTTGACCCATTCCAAGCAAATTGGTTGTGCATCAAAGTGTGTGACGTATGCAAAGATGCGCGCTGTCGGAAGGTGGGAGATGGGTGGACCGGTGAGGAAGAGTGCATTAGCTCTCAACACAGAGTCTGATGGTTCGGCATTGAGCCAGCTGAATGATACTGCTTGACCAGACACTCGTACCTTCATTCATGTCCACGTCTTCATCTTCCTCACTGTCGAGATGTTTCCGCTTTGCGGGAGAAACCTGCAGCATCAGGCTGCTGCCCTCCGAGTCAGTATTGACATACAACTCAGCGCACCTTCGCTGTTCTCATTTGGGTAGAGTCGGGGAGCAGGTACACCTTGGCACTACCGATGCGATCTAGTAATGCAGTTGGTTGTGTGTCCTCGTTCGAAACATCGGCTTGCGGCCCCGACACTTCTTCATCGGAAAGCACAGTGTCGCGTGAGTAGGGTGCAGTCTCTTCAAGCGAACTGTCTGCTAGAAGACCGTCCATGGATGTTGTCTTTGAAGGAAGAAAAGTGTGAGAAGACACGTGACTTGGGGTACTGTAAGCCTAGTCATAGCGACGAGTTTTCTACACGACGAGATACATATGGCAGCTCAGGCTGAAGAACTGGCAAGGAGTTCATCCAAGAAGCACCGCAAAGACAAGCGTGAGCTTTCCCATACCTCTCCTCTGTCTTTCTGATTCTAGTTGAATCAGCATGGGACACCGATGACATTGACCAGTGAGCAGTTCGTCGCTGAAGTTGTTTATCCTATGACAAACTGACAATCATCCAGTGTGAGCGTGACTTGGCCCACTGAGTGCGAGCGATGACACTGATTCCTTACAAGTGGAAGATCGATCCTTTCTTGCCAGCGGATAACAAAGGCGGTGTATTTTCCGAGGAGTCTTCATTTGCGACTCTTTTTCCAAAGTACAGAGAGAAGTATCTGAGGGAAGTGTGGAGTGCGGTCACCCGAACACTAGAGCCTCATGTGAGTCCCTGAGATCAAATAGATCATATCAACTGCACAAAATGTAGGGTATCGCATGCACGCTCGATCTGGTGCACGGTTCCATGTCCGTGCGCACCACGCGTAAAGCCTACGACCCATACATTGTGCTAAAAGCTCGCGACATGATAAAACTCCTCGCTCGAGGCGTTGCAGTCACCCAAGCGGCGAAAATTCTCCAAGACGATACTGCGTGCGACATCATCAAAATCGGAAATCTCGTGCGGAACAAGGAGCGCTTTGTCAAAAGGAGGCAGCGCATCATCGGTCCTGATGGCAGTACTCTCAAGGTAACTTTGATGTCACCGTACCTTGCAAGGTACTCACAAAGAAAGGATTAGGCAATTGAGCTTCTGACGCAGTGCTACGTTTTAGTCCAAGGTAACACGGTCAGCGTTATGGGCCCATACAAATCGTTGAAGGAGGTGCGACGCATCGTTTTGGATTGCATGAAGAACGTACACCCGATATACCGAATAAAAGTCAGTTCATATCTGGTGGTCTCAACCCGTTTTGAAAGCTGCCTTAGGAACTTATGGTTCGACGAGAATTAGCCAAAGACCCCAAACTTGCAAATGAGACATGGGACCGTTTCCTCCCTCAGTTTAGGAAGCGCCATCTCAAGACGTCTGAGAAGACCACGCGGAAAAACGAAAGGCATGCGGCAAAGGAGGCGGCTCGCAAGGAAGCTGGGCTTGAGCCCGTGCCCGCCAAGCAAGAAAAGCCCACGAAGAAAATTTACACGCCCTTCCCACCACCTCAGCAACCTCGCAAGGTATGAGTGCATTGTTGACTGTGAGGTAGTTTCTTAGCTTGTCTGTTTCCAGGTTGACCTTCAACTCGAGTCGGGAGAGTACTTCCTGAAGCCTCACGAAAAAAGAGCACGAGAGGAGGAACAACGAAAACACAAGGTATGCATGGATGTTCGAACCTGCACCGTTGCTAGTAATATCATATAGCAAGCAGATGCGATGTCCAAGCGCCGTGCTGAACGTGCTGAGGCGTTCGTTGCGCCAGTCGAAGCAGCAGCGCCCACGGTGGAGGAAAAGCGGACAAAGCGTAAACATGCCGAGATGGATGGTGTGACGGATGTGGAGAAACCAAAGAAGAAATCAAAAGACAAGGTTCGCTTTGTAGAACATTCGTGACATGATTTGTGGAGTTGTTTCATGTAAAGAACCCTCGTTAAGCATTGGTGACGGTGCTGCTTACTTCAGCGGTCCTTCAAGGGACCCAAACGGAGACGGCTTGTGATGTTATCGAACCTCTCAGACCATGGCCCAAGTCGATGCCCACTGGGTGCCCGTCACTGGTCGCCACAAAGTAGCTATAGGCACTTCCCTTGGACGAGCCCTCAAGGCACGAAAAGGCATCGCGCCGCCGAAGCGCGCTAGTAACCTCCCAGATCGCGACTTTTATTCCTTCCGCTGTACGTCAGTCCTTTCATGCCTACACCACTCATGTACCAGCAATTCGTCACTTCAGACAACTTCAAGCCCGAATCAATCGATCCAGACAAGCCCGGCTCAATCGAGGTGAAGCGCACCAAGGAGTCGACGAGCGTCACGGTGGAGCGACCAAGCTCACAGGTGCGTGCGTATCTTGTCTTTGAACGATTACCGACGGTGTCCACAGCCGAGGGAAAGCCACCTCTTTAAAGGCACAGAACAGCCAGTTAAAGAATATGACTGCGTGTTGATTTATGACGAGGACCTGGGTGTGAGTGCCCGGTTCGTATGGCTGGCCTTTTGGCTTATGTGCATGACTCTACAGACATTCACCCTCGAGAAGATTGACTCGTTTATGAATTTTAGTTATGACCGTAAGGTCCAGACATCGTCAATCCGGCAAGACACAGCTTCCCGTGAGCATTCATCTCACTCACAAGCTTCGTTGACACACTAAATGTTGGCCACCTAGCAATGCCAATCACGCCTCAACCTGCTGACGACGATGTGAACCTAGGGAAAGAATTAGAAAGAGATTTAGTGGGGCTTGAGGACGCCGAGGGTGAACCAGATGATGATTTTGAAGAAATCATCGCAACAGTCACCTCGGGACAAAATAATCAAAGGTTCGAGAAGGAGGAGGAGGAGGAGGAGGAGGAGGAGGAGGAGGAGGAGGAATTACTCCTTGCTGCCAGCATAGCGCCACCGCCGACATTGCCGTCTAAATCTAGACCTCCACGTAACATTCCGGCCCACCAGCAGGTGCCAATTTCCAAGCCTAAAGTCAAATCGAAGGACATCTCAAGGACAAAGGCAGAAACTGAATCACGGGATATCATTGATTCAGAACTGGAGGAGGTCCTCGACTTTGGAGTTCCCACTCGTACAACGAAACGCCAAAAACTCTCGCCAGTGGTCCAGAAACCCCCACCTACCACTGAGCTGGCGCTTCCGACTGCCTCTACTTCCGTTGTCCTGCCATCTTCACGAGCTATACCTAAGGAGGATTCTGATTCAGAAGATGACTGGGACCCAGTTGTTGGCGGTGATCCCCCCGCGGAAAATGATACCCAGGAGATTGATCTCGATGCGTTTGAACAAGAGATGGAACAACAATTAGAAGGGTTGGATGAAGATATACTAGCCGCTGCGATGTCACCGGATCCCTCCTCGGCTCCCCGACGACCCATGTCGTTGAACCAATTTGCTGGTGGACAGCTGAGCCAAGACGAAGACAGCACCTCCTCAAGTGATGATAGCGATGAGGATTAATTCACACATTTATCACAATCCCGTTTCCATACCATTGTTCTTGCATTAATGCGTAGATATCGAAGATCACTCCCCTACAAGCTTCTAGTAATGGAACACATTGTCAATCAACTCATCAAACTGGACAGGAGGACACTAGCTTGCGCAGGGAATTTCGTAGTTGTGAAAGTACCCAACGATGGGATAGAAGTTGTTGGCGTTGCAGAAGTACATTGTGCGGGCACTGGGGGCGCTGGGGTCCCTGTGAAAGCGAATTAAGATCCGTACAGGCAACGTTGGGTACGCTCGCATACCTGTCGTCGGTGATGTTGATACCGCTCTTGTATAATTCCCAGTTGCCATAACAGTAGCATTGAGACCGGGCCGGATGAGGCTGCCAATAAAGTCTGGCTGATTGACAAAAAGCAATGCGGGACCAGCGACGACCAAACTCGAGTTTGTTGTCCCATTCATAT
The DNA here is from genome assembly GCA_038092615.1 of Boletus sphaerocystis. NCBI lineage: Eukaryota > Fungi > Basidiomycota > Agaricomycetes > Boletales > Boletaceae > Boletus > Boletus sphaerocystis. The sequence continues at coordinate 8,576 of JBBPQR010000265.1, read as the reverse complement.
TGCATGGTTGTTTGATGGCCATCAGAGGCTGATCGTTGGTGATGAACACATACATAGGACCAGTAACATTAGCAGGAACCATGCAACTGTCCAGTGGCTGGTAAAGGGATGCATTCAATCCTCCTGTGACGATTTTACATGATAATTGCTGGCAAGGGCATAAATTAACCGACCGTATCAGCGTGAAAAGGAAAGGACTTACATTCCCGGGGAAGGTTCCGTTCAGTGCGGGAGAACTGAAATTAAGCTTCATTCCGGTCTGCAAAGTACCGCTGTTCGTGACAGTCAAAGGGGGGTTTGCTAAACATAAATGTGATTTAAATCAGCAGCGCGGTATGCAGGAACACGGACGACGGACCCGATAAGCCTAATTTGCATCCAGAAATGAATGTATTCGCGATTGCTAGGACATCTTCCGGAGTAAGCGCGACATCGAATGGTTGAGGGATACTCGTCGCGTTGGACAGGAGGTTAAGGATGCTCTGGTGACGAGCCTCGACCGTTAAGATACTGCTTGCAGTCATAACCAACAATGGGTCGGCCAGCGAAGTTAATGCACCCAGGTAAGCACCAACACCGACATTCTCAACTACTCGTGCCGTAGCAACCATCGCGTTGACATTTGTGAGGACGGAAGAAAAATTGAATGTGCAGTTGGGAACCACTTGGCCGCCCAGAGCATGAATGGCGGACTGAAAGGCAGAGTTTTATTCGAGGGTCCTTGACTAATAGACTCCCAGTAAATCACGAACCTGCAAGGTGATGGCATGGATACTCTCATCGTTCGCGATTGTTTCAATTTGTTGGATTGGAATTTGGGGCGACGCGAAACCTGCCATCCCGAAGCTGGAAGAATTTAATCGTGTAAGTGCCTGTGTGTAGAAGGCGGACTCCAGCTGCTCTAACACGTGGGCAAAAGCTAAGGTAGCGAGGTGATCAACAATTCGCTTTATAAATCACAGTCCATGACTTGCCCAATACTTGGATGTCCGTTGTTGCGCCGCGCTTCAAGGGGTACGCGAAAACTGCGATGAGGGCCGAAAGGAAGGTAATGATCAAACAGATATGCATTTGGGAAACTTCCAGAGTTTAGGCGAATGAAAGCACAAGAAGTACAATTTAATGGACGGGTCTTGCCTCTTGGGCAGGGCCTGTATGTAGGTGAAGATTTGCAATGAGTATAAATGGTGGGCAGGCTATCTGCAAGATGTATTGCTGTCAGATAGCGAGAAACGGGAAAAGAAAAGGGAGGCAAACAGTACTCACGTTCAACATCTTCGTCTTTATACCTCTTTGTGAGCAGACTGGATCGATTATCTTATCCGGGCATTGCGCCGAGACGTACGTTACTATAGAGATTTCCGCAGCAATTTGTTTTACGCACTGAACAATGTATATGGAAAAGCCTCTTTGTGACTTAAGTCACTGCAGACTCCACAACTCAGGAAGTCAACCTGTGATCAGTTGAGCAAAATCACCCGCCCTGGTGTCTGTAACGTATGGAAACGGAATAGGAGACATAACCAGACAAGCTTAATGCGGAAATCACAGTATGGGACGGGTATCTGGGCGATTGAGGAACTCTGCACTGGCATAATCTTCGGGGTAGCAGAGATCCTGTGATTCGCAAACCTACTAGGAGCAAGTTCAACGATATGAATACCCGGACGTGACATACAAAAAATACGGAACCATGGAGACACCGTAGCCATTTCGTCCTGAACAAATTTCAAATTGATGCAAGCTCACGACGGCGAGAGACCCACCACTATCCCAGTAAGGACAACCGATATGATCGAATCGGTCAATGCAATATTTGCGCACTGCTGCCTGGCACCTCGGCAGCTACGAGACGCTGAGTGAACGATTAGAGGTTGGAGATGGGAATCACTTACCGCAGCCTTTATTTAAACACAGTTGCTGATACGGTTATGCGGGCTCAACACCAATGTGCATGAGCATAAGGATCAAATTGTTATGCCGGAAAATCTGTGATATCATTTCCGATACGGACACTTTGGAAATCGACAACAGTGCGTCCTTCAGCCTTGGCTAGGGTATATCTCGCTCGCGAACACGGAAGGGCAGTGCTGGCCCTGATGCACGGTCATGCATTGGCATGTGCAATATAGCATTCAACGAATCTACTCACCCTACTTCGAGGCTGTCGAAATAACCGAAGAAGCCGCTCGTAATGAATAGTTTGCTGGACGGCGCTTTCATCTGTCTGGGGAGTCGTATGCGCGTAAGAGTAGTAACCCCGACACTAAGGTTATCGTGAGGGCTGTGTCTCGATAATCACAAGAGAGGATGGGTTCACGGCTCATCAAGAAAAAAGCTATTAGCCTCGTTGTTCCACAAATAAGGGTTCCATGTTGTATCGTTAGTATAAGTTCCTGTGATGTCGATGCGAGAGGGACCTGGTCCAGAAAACGCATCAAAGGGGATTATCGTTTATCAAATGAAACAAAGCACAGTACCGAGTTCAAACAACAGACCGAAGAAAGAGGTGCAGCAGTGTGCCGACAAGGCTGCGGATACTGGGAAACGAGGCAGACCTGCGTTGATCCACGGCCTATTGACATGTCAGACACCAAACGTACCCTGAGCTGGGTCCCTCCCGCTTCCAAAGAAGTAAAAGAACAAATGTTTGGCAACCTGATTGATATCCAAGTTGGCGCAGACTAACGATACAGTCGCCGGGTCGCAAAGGTTGATTTTTGGAGGAGATTGTCTACATTGAGGGTCTTAGGTACCGCCCATCTTGCTGGTCAATAAGATTCGAGTTGCCTTTCGTGGGCCAAGTTACCACGCTCGAAAAAACGCGCATCATCGCTCGCTCTCTTGGACTCATAAGCATCTCAAAAATGCTGGTCCTGTACGAGACGGCTATGGGCTACTGCCTCTTCAAGCTGAGCGACTCAGCGAAACTCGATTCGGCCAATCTATACAGGGAGTTCGAGACACCAGAGAAAGCAAACAAACTGTACGTCGATATCATGTCCACTTCCTTGTAGCAGCTAACCTATCTTCAAAGACTCAAGTTGAAGGCTCTGCACCGCTTTACTTCGACGGCGACCGCCGTAGAGGATCTCACAGCCGTCCAGGACGGGAAATTGGGGAAAGGACTAAAGAAGTTCCTGTCAGACGAAGTGGTGGACAAAGGAAAGGGAAAAGAATCCCTGGTGGTGATAGATCCCCGCTTAGGTATGTGAAACAATCCGATTCTGTCTTGTGTGCTCACATACATTTCAGCCCACTCTATATCTAAAAAACTGGGCATCAAGGTATCCGCATTATCATCTGATGACCATAGCGACCTATGGAGAGGCATCCGTGCACAAATAGCAGCCTTGATGGATGGCCTTGACCCCAAGGACCTTGCCACCATGAGCTTGGGTTTAAGCCACTCATTGTCCCGGTAAGTCTGACCATGAATGCGGGCATCCTGTTATTCATCCATGTCTCAGCTTTAAGCTAAAATTCTCTCCGAACAAAGTTGACACCATGATAGTACAAGCTATTGCCCTTCTCGACGACCTGGACAAGGAAATAAATATTTACGCCATGCGTGTTAAAGTGGGCATACTCCATACTCAACCATGCCCAATCATTGACACTCCAAAGGAATGGTACGGGTGGCATTTCCCTGAAATGGCTAAGATAATATCGGACAACCTCGCGTATGCAAAAGTCGTGCGAGCTATGGGTTTTCGTACCAATGCAGTAACGACATCATTCGAGACCACCTTACCGGAGGACCTAGAAGCGGTCCTTAAAGCCGCTGCTGAAATTTCAATGGGTACAGAGATCTCAGACAGCGATATATCGCACATACATGCTCTGTGTGACCAGGTGATCTCCATTTCTGCGTATCGTGCCCAACTCGCAGAATATTTGCGCAATCGCATGAATGCTGTGGCCCCAAATCTCACGGCTCTCGTCGGTGATCTTGTCGGTGCAAGGCTAATATCACACGCTGGAAGCCTTTTGAGCCTGGCGAAGCATCCAGCCTCCACCGTTCAAATTCTTGGTGCTGAAAAAGCACTCTTTCGAGCACTGAAAACAAAACATGATACCCCCAAATATGGGCTTATTTACCATGTGCGTGGTACCTGTTTTCTCGCTCCTAGCCCAACTGATTGCTTACAGGCATCGTTGATCGGCCAAGCTCCTCCAAAACTCAAGGGAAAGGTGAGCTGAGCCTAAGAGTCCTTGATTTACTTCTGCATATGAATGCATGTTATAGATGGCGCGTATGGTTGCGACAAAAGCTGCACTTTCGATTCGCGTCGATGCTCTCACCGACGCCGATGGCAAGTCGGATGACCAAGCCCCTTCTGTTGGTCTCGAGAATCGTGCCAAATTGGAGTCCCGGTTGCGTGCGCTAGAACACCAGAGCGACGTATCTGGTGTTCGTCGATATGCGGATGATGGCAGGAAACAACAAAAGTTCACGATGAAAGGGGATACGAAGACGTACAACACAGCTGCGGATGGTATTGACCTCGTCCCTACACAACGAGAGCCACTGGAGACGGCTATTCAAGCAGTCCTGGACGTGAGGGCCGAGAAGAAGAAGGCGAAAGAAGAGCGGAAAACAAAACGGAAGGCCGAGAAAGAGAGGGTAACTGAGTCTGACACTGACAAGATGGACATTGACGAGGAGCCAAAAGAAAGCAAGGAGAAAAAACGGAAACGGCGAGAAAGCGAAGGACATAATCAAACAAATGCTAATGAAGCCAAGGTCGGTCTTTGGCGACAAGCTCTTAATTTGCTCGTTGAGTATAGGCTCAGGAGGATGGCGAAACGCAAGCTGAGCGGAAGGCAAAGAAGGAGAAAAAGAAAGCACTCAAGGCTGAAAAATCCAAAGCAACCGCCCCCAATGGAGATTCCCCCAAGAAAAAGAAAAAGAAAAGTGATGCATAGGTTTGGACTCCTCTGCTTGGTTGGGTACTTTCAAGTTAGTGTGAAACTTGCATCTGACATACCGACAATGCACATCCTTGCAAACACCCGTGTGTGCCTCCGAGCTTCCCCGACAGGACTCTAATGTCTGTGGTCGTCTGATGCTCGGTTTTACTATGTACCTATGTGTCCATGATATCATGATTGAGTGGCATGACGCGTTTCCGGCCGATTAAAGCGTCCCTTGAAAAAGTCTGACACCGGCAGCCAGGTCACTCAAGCACCATGCTCCCAAACAACTCGCGTCCAGTCATCATTGTCACAGGTGCCAACACGTACGGGATCTTGCATGTGCAGAAGTCTCAGTAGCTCACCGTTTACAGCGGTGTCGGGTTTGGTATTTGCCACCGACTTCTTTTCCAGTTGTCAAGCAAAAGTCGAGAATCGGGGTCGAATGAACCAAACTGTGACGGCCTCACACTGATATTGGCCTGCAGAAGTAAGCAGCGCGCGGAAGCTGCTCGAGCTAAACTCTGCGAAATTGCAGATGAACAAGTTCGCCATGCCAAGCGTTCGCCCGACTATGATGGACACGCTGAAATATTTCGGAGGAACCTGCAGATAGCGATACACACCGTTGACTTGGCCGACATCCAGAGCGTGTTTCACTTTGTAGACGAAATTGGTCAGAAGTACGTCCTATATGTACATCCGAGTCACTTGCACCAAACTAACCTATCGTAGCCATTTATATGTTTCGCACCTCATTTGCAACGCAGGAGTTGTCTGCTTTTCGAGGATAGTCTGGTCGTTGGCACTTCGGCAACTCGTGACGGGTTTTGTCGCCGCAATCACCACACCGAGGTACTTCCTTCAGCGCGTTGGGGACCTGAGCCAAGATGGACTGGGGTGGGCATGGCAATGTAATGTATTCGGACACTATGTTCTGGTGCGTGTTCCAACAATCGCGATTGCATGAAACTAATCTCCAACATAGTTTCGAGCCTTGGAATCTCTGATGGCCAAGCACACGAGTGCCCGAGTAATATGGATCTCGTCACACGAAGCCAGCTCCGAATTCTATGACCCAAAAGACTGGCAGTTGGTAAAGTCGGAGCACTCGTATCAATGCTCCAAGTATCAAATGAACATGATGTCTATATACTTGGATCGAGAGGCGATTCGTCGCCAGCTAGATGGTGCACCAGCTGTGAGACATTTCACAGCCTATCCTGGGGTAGCTGGCACAAGTATAGCGAGTGCCCTTCTGGGAAGGCTCACGTCGCTATGCATGTATGCTTCGTTCTACATCGTGAGTAGCGTCAAATATCTGGCGGTGTGTTCGCTGAATGAATATCTCGCCAGGCAAGATTCTTGGGATCTCCCAACCATCCCATTGACGTTTTCAAGGCGGCAATATCTGCCGTCTATTCGTCGTTTATACCCCTTGCATGCCTACTCAGCGTTAATGGGATCTCAAGTTCAACGAATGGCACGGAGCCTGTCGACGTAGGTACTGTCTATGTGTCAAAGACAGATTGGTGGGGTCGCGAATTTGTCGGGACGACTAGACTCGTCCAATCTCAGGAAGAGGAAGCCCAGACAAAAGAGTTGTTGGGAAATTGCGATCGTCTTCTGAAGACGTTTTGTGACGTCCAAGGAAGAGCATCCCATTAGCGAGTATGTTACCACAGAGCTTATCTCGAGAAATCTACATATATACCTTCTTTCCTGCGCATCTAGATCGGTGGATTGCATGGATCTAGTATCGAATCAAGCTGCCTTAGGAGTGTACCATGAAAACTCGATTGTTTCCCCGCATGAGCAAGAATCCATTACTCAGTCTTTGGTGGTTCGATTGAAACAATAAGATGTGTTGATCGAAACTGAGGTATGGTTCGTAAATTATCTGGTGGAGGACCTAATGCATCCAACTTTTTCCTTGCTTTGTCGGTCTGGAATATGTTGGAAGTGATAATCTCTACGATATTATGACTTGAACTTACTGTCACCGAATTCGCCATTCCCCGCTCCAAACCCTCCAGTAGCGTACATGCCTTACATAGCTCGTTGCTAGACATGTAGCCGCAACGTTTGCATGTTTCTGAAAAACTGTCAGCTACCTCACACCAAATCACTTGGTACCCGCTTTACGTTGTGGCTTCTGTGTTGCCTTCACTTCCTCCCTCACTTCAAACGCTTCACCGGAGTGGATTATATCAATTATTGCGCTGGGTCGAGCAACTTCCAAGTCTTTGAGGAACGTTCGGGCATGTCCACGGTACGCATCCGGGGAGTAGATACACTCTGTTGAAAAATAATCGAGTTTCTTGAAATACGCATACCTTCCGTAGAATGAGATGACCATACGTTCAACGAGTAATAGACGACAAACATGACGATCTCCTTTTCGTACGCGTACTTGAATGGCTTGGACCTCTTGATGCTATCCTCCCCTTGCGTGCAAATCAATGTACATCGCCCGAGACGGGCGATGTCACCACGCATTACTGCAGCACGCGGTGAGGTGTAAAGGTTGTGGGGGAAATGATACGTACCATTCATAAGCACCGTTTCTGCGATATCGTCTGCGTTGTGGCCAGTAACAATGTGATCGACGTTCAGAGAAGAGGCACCTCTGTCGAGAGCTTGCCTGCGGAATACACCACAGAATGTACAATTGTTCTTCTTGCCTATCTCGGAGACGATCGCGTCCATTGTCCAGCCATAGAGCTCCTCGTAGGAAAGAATTTTGAGGGGTAAGTCGTATTGCCGCTGGTTTCGTTTCACTGTCTATATTAAATGAAGTCGGGTATCATCAAGCACGGCATAGAGCACACACACACACCTCTAGTGAATCATCCCTATAACCTGTTATTCCTTCGTCTATTGAGAGTAAGTACAGATCCAGACCGTAGTTATATCGGTCGTTCAATGTCTTCATGACATATGCAAGCACCGTGGAGTCTGATCCTCGGGCGTAAGCAATGCGACGATCATGCGCAAACCTAGAAAGCACACACCCTTTCCACCAGATGCACCGATGGCCACTTTGTCGCCTGGCTGGAACAGTTTTGCCTCAGTGATTGTGTGATGAATTTCTGTTTCAAAGACGAAGAAGAAACATTCTTTGCATATCTGTTGACCTGTCTTGGGTCTCTTCAAGATGGCTTTAGCACTCTGGCATAGAGCACAAGATGCAGGGGCCATGGATGATCACCGAGTCCGAGATCAAGGTCACGATTTTGCTTGATTCGTCTGCTGCCGGTTTTGGAACTACCCCCAACTACACCCCCACGATGCCCAGAGAGATTCGAAAACGCGGAAAGAAACATAAAAAATCGCAACTTCAAGTCCGTTCAGAGGGTCAGGAACAAGGACGGGATGATTTCGAACCCAATCATTCTAGCGAGCCATCATGGATAGTGTCTGCTCGCACAACAGAAGACGCACACCCAGAAGCACCTTTTGGATATGTCGAACTCGACATTAAGGCCTACTTCCGCACTGTCGATGAACAAATCCAATCGTGGCAGAAAGATGAGATCCAACCAGAGTATGAGGATGGTAGTCTCGATCCCAATGAAGGTATCTATTTTCCCCGAACATCGAGTTCCAGCACTTACCAGTTGTCGGGGCGTTCAATCCAGCAAAACGCGTGTTTTTTG